>CM035839.1:460566488-460691262 GCA_020510985.1 Pholidichthys leucotaenia
CCCGGGACCTCTGGTACACCGATTGGCGTCTGCTCTGCACCGGTGACCTTGGGCGAAGGCTCAGAGGAAGAAGAAGAACCGGGATCAGGGACACCGGCAGCGCCAGAACCCGGCGAGACAAGCTCGGATGCAGTGGACGGCTGCACCCGGCTCGTCTCCCCAAGAGACAGGCAAAAGTGCTCAATAATAGAAAAGACAAAGACAACACTGAGCACTTTCCTGATCTCAAGTTCGGACGCCGTCCAGGACTTCGACGATCCAGGCTCAGACGGGAGGAGGTCGTCTTCTGGCTCCCATTCAGCTGCGTCGTACTCCGCATCTGGAAGAAAGGCTTCCACAGCCTGAGGACCCCCCGACGCATCGTCCACGCTGGCAACCCATACGGCGTGGTGGCAGGGCGCCCCTGGCCCGCTGTGCAAGACTGTTCATCTGTGGAGACCCGGGGACGCTCCGTCATCGGCGCAGGCTCCATACAGTAGTACGCTCCCCTCCTCCATCCTTGATGTGGCTGCGGGGCTGGAATCTTCTGCTTCAGGGCTGCAGGCCCCCTCCTCATCTGATGACGCTCGGCTGACGTCGAGGAACGCTCAGCGGGGGGAGACACAGAGGCAGCAGGTTTAGTAATTACATTAGCAGGTGGTGGAGGCTTGGGGGGGTGCGAACCCCGAACCTCACCCCCAGGAGTCAGACAAGACAAATCACTACTAGGAGAAAAAGAGTGAACTTGTACTCGCCTGTCTCCCGGAGGAAGGATGGTGCCCGCTGTAGGAAACATTGCTCCTTCCTCTTCCTGTCGGATGGTGGCAGAGGGCTCCCTGGAAGGACAAGGGGGAGCCGCACGTGACGGAATCGGCGCAGGGCTCGCTGGGGCAGAACTCCTCATTCACCCAGCAGCTGGAGAAGGCGTTGGAGAGGAGGGGGCGACAGCAGAGACGGGCCGAGCATGACGCGCTGACAGGACAGCAGGGGAAAACGGCCCGGGGAGAGAGGCTGCGGGGGTTCCCTCCTGGTGAGACACTGACGAGACAGCTGTCTGGTTAATGGGGTCATTCCAGTGACCCAGAGCAGGATCCGGACAGGACTCTTGCTGAGGATGTCTCTGGCCGCGGCACTGAAGTCTTCGACGGGCGACAGGTGGTGTGAACTCCTGACCTGGATCGAGGAAGGGATCGGGATCCCAAAGCGGGCAGCGGGGACACTGTCTCCTCCGCCTCAGGTCGTCTTCTTCCTCGTACATCCGGAGTATCTCGCATTGGGCGGCGATGTCAAGTCTCCTCGTGTCGACTTCTGGGTGGTCGGCGTAGCGGGGGGACAGTTGGTTAAGCACCCTCTCAGCGCAGTCCAGATAACAGCGTATGTCGGGATGAAAGTCGAGGAGGGAGGAGGCGATGATGATTTCATCAACTTCATCCAGCGCCTCGGTCAGCTGGTGGCTGGAACCCCGAGTGCGACCCCTCAGCAACGGTATAATTCCAGTACACAAGTCAGCACGGGCAGCACGGTGGTGCAGTGGTTAGCACTGTTGCCTTACAGCTAGAAGGTTCCTGGTTCGAATCCCCAGGTTGGCAGGGGTTGGAACCTTTCTGTGTGGAGTTTGCATGTTCTCCCTGTGCTGCGTGGGTTTACTCCGGGGGCTCCGGTTTCCTCCCACAATCCAAAGACATGCATGTTAGGTTAATTGGCTGTTCTAAATTGTCCCTAGATATCTGTTTCCTATAGGCCCTTAGAATAGAGGGTTAGTATTAGTGAAAGCGCTTTGAGTGGTCTTTGTGACTAGAAAAGCGCTATATAAATGCAGGTTAGTTAGTTAGTTAGTACACCGTACCCAGACAGGAAAGAGCAGAGTTCTCCTGAATGCAACTTCACCGAGAACGACGTCTCCTTCTGGCGGCAGTCTACTGTCAGGTCTGGCCCTCACGAGCCAGCATAAGACGCCACAGTCCAGTGAAGTTGCACAGAAGTTTATTCACAGTTCAGGAAAAGGGAAGGACAAGATAACTAGCCACGTGGGCTTGAGCAGCAAGATTACTTGTTAACATACCAAACGATCATTGACAGCTGAGACGAGGAACGCTCGCTCACCATCTGACAAAGGAAAAGGGCAAAGGAATACAAAGGATAACCTCAATCAATAAACACACTTACACAAGAAGAGGAATCGTGGATGAACGTTAGATGAACGTTTGACGAGACTGCCGCACGATGCAGCCGCTGGTGCCGGCATTTAAAGCTGGCTGCTAACGACCGCAAATGCAGCACAGCTGTTCAGACTTTGACAGCAGGAAACTCCCGAGCGTTTGTCCAGTCAGCGCCTGGGGAGCCAGAATGACAACACCGCTGTCAAAGCCTGACAGGAATGGTGTGTGGCCCGAGTGCGGACAAAATTAGAGCTCGGGTTGTGACAACATGTGGCTAATACAGTTTTGTCTAGCAACAACATTCCTTTATGATATTTGGCTAATCTATGAGAATTCATAATGAAGAAAAACATGCAGAAATATTCATGACACACAAATGATGCAACAGAGTGAGAAGCTTGTCAGGAACTCTCCTTCAGTAGCTGCAATCATAAAGCCCGAGGTCTCAGCAGGGAGTCTTTTGTTCAGCTCCTCTTCTGCTCCATTTCACACTAAGGTGTGACTTCAGTGCTGCTGAGAAGGAGAAAGGGGAGAGGGCATCTCTGGACTTCACCCAGAAGCTGCTTGGATCCTGTGGGGGTGATGAAGCTGGGAACAGAGTTAAAACAGTCTCAAACGTTCATAAACTGAGCAACAAAGTTCATGAGAGGGAACTGCAGAGTTGAATCTGGCTGGAGTGTGCTACAGATAAAAGCTGTAGGGTTGAAAAATGGTGTGAAAAATCACAATCAGGGTTGAGTGATTCAGGCATTTATTTCTAATGTTACACTGATGTTGTTCCAGAGTTACAGCATAGAAATGGGAGACTGGTGACAACTAACGCCAAGTTACAGGAACTGAGCGGTAAGACACATGAAGAGACGTTAGAAAACATGAGAATTTTATTTAAATTGAAATATTCTGTTTGAAAAACAAGTGAGATAAAAAAGTGTAAAACTGGAAGACAAGAAAGTTCAAGAACAAAATAAAGGAGCATCAATGTCAGACTAAAAGTGATTAAATCTGTCTTTAAAATGTGACATTAAAAGTGCTGCCCTGATGGATGGAAGAGATTTGGATGGAGCTGCTACTTTATATCCACTGAGGAGAAAACCTGGTCTGAAAGCAGGACAGATTGTGAGAAGAAAGACGCTCATCTGGTGATGATCAAGAGTGCAGAGGAACAGGTGGGTGTGTCTGTTTATTATTGGATGGAGATGTGAAAATCATTGTTAGGAAATTTATGAAAAACAGAGAAGATCTGAAGTTCTGACTAATGCAGAGATTCACAAAGCAAGAAATTCAAAGTCAAAGTCAAAGTGCCTTTATTGTCATTCCATTGTTAATAAACAATGCAACGAAATTGAGATGCTGCTCCCTAAAAACAAACTATCACACTCACAGTTCACTCATGCATTTAACATTCTTATAATTACAACAATAAATAATGCTTGAAAGAATATTACCTAAAAGTTGAATACAATATGTGCATCACAATAATGAAAACATACTGAGCGATAAATATAAAAGACCAGCTTATACACACAGTTCAATTCAATTCAATTCAATTCAATTTTCAATTCAATTCAATTCAACACAGGGTTATTGCCACAAAATAACCTAAAATAGCAAAATAATATCAGCAGTCTGTGCGTGTTACATAAATCCGTTCAAAATACGTACTGCTGCTGGGAAAAAACTGTGATTAAACCTGGTAGTCCGGGTTTTATGGGATCTGTACCGCTTTCCCGAGGGCAGCAAGTGAAAGAAATCATGGCCTGGATGAGTGCAGTCTTTAATGATGGCAGTAGCTCTGTTGAGGTACTGAGACCTGGAAATCTCTTCCAGAGAAGGGAGAGAACAGCCAGAGATTTTTTGCACAGTCTCCATCACTCTCTGGAAGGCTTTGCGGTCTGCGGCTGAACAGCCCTCATACCAAACCGTGATGCCACATGACAGAATGCTCTCAATAGCAGAGCGATAAAATAAAACCAGCAACTGTGCATTCAGGCCATTCCTCTTGAGGAGCCTCAGAAAGTGTAGACATTGTTGAGCCTTTTTTATCGTAGCTATGGTGTTAACTGCCCAGGTAAGGTTGTGAGAAATATGAACACCCAGAAACTTAAAAGCCTCCACCCTCTCCACACACTCCTTGCCTATATATGGAGGAGGCGGCTCACTGCTATGCTTCCTAAAATCAATAATGAGTTCTTTTTTTTTTTTTTTGTATTCAATAGCAGATTAATATCTGAGCAGATTATAATATGAGAAATTAACCAGAAATTAGATTTCTGATGTCTGAAATCATCTGAATTTCTAGTTTAAACATGAAGGAAACAATCCACCTCCATTAATTTTACAGACATATTTACAAAATAAAAAGATAAGAAAATTAATTTTGAATGGAGAAAATAATCTTGTATTTTTTTCTTGATAGAAATTTGTCAGTGAGCTGACTAAGAGAAGAGGATCCTGGATTTTACTGAGAACTGTTTCTACACAACCATCAGGATATCAGTGGCGGTGGGTGGATGGATCAGAGGCGACACAAACGTGAGGTTTCTCTTTTACTCTGATGAAAATGATTTGAAAGAAAGGATCCATTTATTCAAGGTAGAACAGCATAATCTAAATGACTTTTTCTCCATACTGTGGGATGATGTTTTAAAGTGTAAAGGAGGTCCAAGTTGTCTGACGGAAGAGACACTAATGAGTCTGAGCTGTAGGGTTTAGACCAGGAACCAGGACCATCAGTTTATACATCAGTGATCAGTCCAGAGTGGTTCCAGAGTCACATTTAATATATTAGGCTGCTATGACACGTTTTAACATGATTTAATGTTTTATTCTTTATGCAGCTTCTGGAAACCAGGATATGAGAATCCAGGTTACTACAGCTATGGAGTGTGCTGCTACTATTGGAGGAAATGGACATGGGATAAAAATGAAAATGTTAAGACCTGGATCTGTGAAAAATAATTTAATTGATGTCAGAATAGTGAATAATGTGTGATGAAAATAACATTTATCAAAGTAAAACAAAGACAAAACAAGTTTCAAGTGTTCTGAAACATCTTCAACATCCCATCATGTTTTCAGTCATTTCTGTTGCATCAGTTCCACTGATCGTCTTTCTGTGGTTTGTGGTGAATATAGAACAGTCAGGTTGTCAGCTATCTAAAACAGATGGACTTCATTCTGAAGAATCCTAAACTAAAGGTTGTATTGACTCCAGTTCACCTGAATTATTTACCTGTTACTGCTGTTAACAGTTAATATCTTTATTTTCTCTTTAGTAGCAGAGGAAGTGAAAATCTGGACATTATGACAAGGTGACGATGAATGAAACACCTCATCATCCTTCATTTAGGGACTAATTCTACTTTGTCTCCCTGATTATTCTGATTTAGCTCTTAGAGCTCTATTTAGTATGAACAATAAAATCATGAAGTTCAGCATTAAGAAGGACTCACAACTCCTGTCCACGCTGATAAAAGAGTTTAATTGACCTCTGATGTAAACGAGTTTCTGACTCCATTGTAGCAGTTTTGTAAACTTTACATGGACAACAATCCTAATTCTTCTCATATCAGGCCTCTCTGTCCATCATGTGTCTGAAACTAATATTAGCTCCTCTTTTAAACAACATGATGAATGACTGTTGGACAGTGTTCAATCCAACTTTATTTATATGGCCCAAACACCACACACACAAGCAGCAGTGTAGCAGGAGACATAATAGTCAGCTAGCTATGACATGCAAAATCAATCCAAACCTGTGAATAATGTTCAGTTAAAACATGCTGTCACCTTCTAGCTAGCCAGCTTGTCACACAGCCATGAACACAGCTAAAAATATAACAGTAGCCATAGTGGATATTAACAGGAAACATTCATATGACTGTAATATGTGGGCAGTCTGATCAAAATCTTTGTCTCACAGGAAAGTTTTCGGATTTTTCTCAAAGATGGAGAGAGTGTCTGCCTCACAGACCCAGGCTGGTAACTGACTCCATCGGAGAGGAGCCTGATAACTGAAAGCTCTGCCTCCCATAGCACTGTTAGAGACCCTAAGGATTACTAGAAGTCCTCCCTTCTAAGAACACAATGTTTTGTTAGGATGATAAGGTACTATCAGGTCTTTAAGAAAACCTGGGGACAGATTCTGTCTGGTTTTTTTTTTTTTTGTTTTGTTTTTTTTTTTTGGGGGGGGGGGGGTTCAATTCAAATCAACTTTATTTATATAGTGCCATTTCACAACAACAGTCATCTCATAGCACTATCAACTGTAGGGGGAACCCCCACAGTTGCAGAAAGACCCCAGCAATCAGGCGATCCCCTGTGAGCAAGCACTTGGCGACGGTGGAGAGGAAAAACTCCCTTTTAACAGGAAGAAACCTCCAGCAGAACCAGGCTCAGGGAGGGGCAGTCATCTGCTGCGACTGGCTGGGGGGTGAGGGGATAGAGAAGAAGAAAAGAACAGACATGTAGAGAGCAAACAGCACGATGGGGACTCAATCTATGGGAGAGAACAAACAAATGTTAATGACCAGCAAAAAAAATATTTCATAGAGAGTGAGAAAAGGAGTGATGCCCAGTGCATTACTGGAGGTCCCCCGGCTGACTAAACCTATTGGCAGCATAACTAAGGGAGGGTTCAGAAACACATGATCCCTCCCTAATTGTAGGCTATATCAAAAAGGTAGGTTTTAGCCCTATTCTTAAAAGGGTTGTCAGGAGGAAGATTTTAAATTGGATTCTGGATTTAATAGGGAGCCATGTTTTTGTGATCAGTGAACTCAGGGTGTGAGATGAGCAGATCTAGGATCTCTATTCTCAGGAACATCAGTCTGAGCCCAAACTAGAAGAATCAGAGTGGTTAGAGCAGTCTGAGCTAAAGGAGGACTAAAGAGGATGTTTGACCCTGGGGTCACATGACCGTTTTATTGTATTTCTGCCTTTCTAAGTAAATAGCTGTCACTCCATCTTTTACTTTAGAAGAGTTCTCTTTTATTTTTATACTTTACTGATATTTTCGATTAGATATGTTTCTGGATAAATAACATTTCAGTGTTTAAAGTTGATGCTGTTGAACTGTAGATCTTGTTGAATGCTGTTAGAGCCGCCGTGGGTAAATATAAATAACTATTTCACACCTTCACATTTCCTGGGTCACTTCTGTCTTCTGGTTCTGCAAACTGACACAGAAGAAGCATCAGAAATATGTAGTTGTACTGATTATATTTGTATGCACAGAATAAAACATCTAAATTCTAACAAAACTTTTGCCTTGACTTGTATCTTGTCTAGACTCCATGTTAACTGTTGATAAACTTTAATAAATAAATACATGCAAGGAATTAAATGTGTGTTTTCATTTGTTTTATTTAGCTGGATAATCAATATGAACTGCAACAAATTCCATTTAAGACAATAAACTGAGCACTCTCGCTCTCTTTAAACCACAGAATAAAAAAGGAAGAATTAAAGCAGTGGTCTTTCTGAAAACACGACCACCGCTCTAGTACTTCCTCTTTTATTCTGTGGTCAAAAGAGACTGAATCAGGAAGAAACAGACAGAAACGACTGAGCCAACATCTTTCCACCTCTGCAGAGATGCAGTCAGCCTCAGATGTGAGGGTGAAATACAGCAGAGGAGTCCATGAGGAGGGAAGAGAGAGAGAAGAAAGTGAGGTGGAGATGATGGAGGATGGAGAGCAGCACCCTGATCTTGGTTTACACACAGCTGGTAAGAAGGAATGATGACGAATGTTGAAGAAAAGATCATGTACTGCATGTATTAGTGTGTGGGTAGTGGCTTTACCAGGTTTATATGGGCAAAGCAGATCAGCTTTAATAAAATATGCAATTAGAAGTCCATAAAACTCACTAAACTAATTCTTCTGTAGAACAAAACTCCCAGGAGAAACTTCCAGCAGTCAAGAGAAGCTGTTTCAGGGCTTTGAAAGTGACTCTGGGGGTGTTTTATCTTCTGATTCTGTCTGCACTCCTGATCCGGCGTGAGTAAATTCATTCTAATGTGTCTGAGCTGCTATTTTATCATCAAATGATCTATGTGTTAAAGTCCATCTTAAGCAGGAAATCTTGTCTTTGTTGCTGTTCTCACATTTAAGCCTCAGTTAGAATCAGTCACTGTGAGTCACCTAAACACAACCACAGGTTAAAGATAGAGACCCCTGATGAAAAAAAAGCTAATTAGACAACCAGGAAGGAAGATAATTAGTTTTAAGTGAACTGATTCCACGTGTTTTCTCTGTTTCTCCTTTTGTTTCATGTAAAATCAGACATTTTAATCACTTCAGAAAGAGAGCAGCTGCAGGAAAAACTATCAGGTAAGATTCTTAGTTTATCATTTTAAATGTTAAAGTTTAGACAACTGCAGCGTGATGTCATGTGACTCTCACAGCCAGGAACGTCACCACCCTCCAAACCTCATATACTATCATTTATCACACATGGGGCATGAAAAATGAAAACCATGCCAAAAACATGCAGGTTAGGTTAATTGGAGACTCTAAAGTGGCCCTAGGTGTGAATGTGTGTGTGAATGGTTAAGGGATAGCGCCGTATCGTGGCTGCTTCATCCATCCAGGTGGTGGATGACCCTCAATTTCCCCTCTGGGGATCAATAAAGTATACTAAATCTAAAAAAAAAAAAAAAAAAAAAGACAGAAATAATCTTCTAGGCCTGTCTGCTATCGCTCTATTAAAGTATCAATGGGTTTTTAAAAGAGTCCAAGTGGGATCAGTCAAACATCAGCTGTTTCTTTGATGCCACACAAATGTCCTGATAAACAGTTCAGTTCACTAAACAGCCACCAGAGGTCAGTCTATCAGTGAACTGAGTTCTGGGACCAGAAAAACACAGAAATTCAGACAGTGGACACATGAAACTAGAGATCAGGAAACTGTTGATGGATTGTCATGTTTGGTTTAGTGGACATCAAGTTTTAGACAAACAAACTTGTCTTAACATTGAGGCTGAATCCCAGTGAGAACTAGAAGACATTTTCCTCTTCCTGTAGCTTCATGTCCATGTGGTGACTGTGTCTCGCTCCCACTGGGAGCTGATTCAAATTTGAAGCCAACAAGCTAATCATATAAAACTGACAACATGTCTAATTTTATATTTTGAAAAGATTCTCTTATGAAAATGAGCAACCTTGAAAATGAAACCAACAAAGTGAAGGAATCTAACAGTGAGCTCCAGGCCAGAGTTACAGAGAAGAGAAAGAAGAAAAACAGCAAAAAGCAGATTCAAATGTCACATTGTCCAGACTGTTATAACACTGTGTTGATGTTGTGTTGATTGTGATTGCAGAGCTACAAACTCTGAAAAATAACAGCCGCAAGTTAGAGGAGGAAATCAACCAAGAGAAGAAGAAGAATGAAGGTAATAAATACAGACAAAATGTATATGTTTAGTTAGTACAGTGCATCCAGAAAGTCTTCACAGCACTTAACATTTTCCACATTTTGTTATGTTGCCACCCTTATTCCAAAATAGATTAAATTAATCTTTTCCTGCCAGTCTAACTGTAGTCCTGCCTGCGTCAGAGTCTGTCTTTTCTGCTGGTCAGAGGTTGTCCATGACAGTGAAAGATGAGGGTGTGCAGCAGAGGTAACTTGGGATCACAGTTGGTGGTCATGATGCCTCGTATTATCCAATCAGCATGGAGTCAATCCAAAACCCTGCCCACACTTCCTGAAGCCAGGGCATGAAGAGACAGAGTGGTGACAGAGGGTTGGCTAAACTTTTATTGATAAAAATTACATATTTTAACTGAGCGACTCCATACTGAGGGATGCACACCCCCGTAACCTTAGGAAATCATGTAATATATGATAGATTGATACAAAATGCCATTGTCTGTAGTAAAAACATGCAAATGGTAAAATAAATCATGAAAGAATATGATGCTCATATTTTATTTGGTGTATCAAAAACAGTAATTAACTTTTTATATGTTAAAGATGGAAAGAGTGTATTGTACTGAGGCAAATTAAGATTCACTGGAAAATGGCCGCTTCTCAGTTAATTGTTAATAAATTGATAAAGTGAGAAAACTAATGAATTAATTGATAACTTGCATCCCTAGTAGGTACGCTTGAGTTTCCAGAAAAATTAAAGGGGTCATTGACTGCACTTGTTCCACATTTTAACAGCTCAACAGCTTTTTTATTTTTCCTGGATTTCTTGAAATCCTTGTCACACAGCCATGAACACAGCTAAAAATATAACAGTAGCCATAGTGGATATTAACAGGAAACATTCATATGACTGTAATATGTGGGCAGTCTGATCAAAATCTTTGTGTCACAGGAAAGTTTTCGGATTTTTCTCAAAGATGGAGAGAGTGTCTGCCTCACAGACCCAGTTTAGAAACTGACTCCATCGGAGAGGAGCCTGATAACTGAAAGCTCTGCCTCCCATAGCACTGTTAGAGACCCTAAGGATTACTAGAAGTCCTCCCTTCTAAGAACACAATGTTTTGTTAGGATGATAAGGTACTATCAGGTCTTTAAGAAAACCTGGGGACAGATTCTGTCTGTTTTTTGTTTTTTTTTTTTTTTGGGGGGGGGGGTTCAATTCAAATCAACTTTATTTATATAGTGCCATTTCACAACAACAGTCATCTCATAGCACTATCAACTGTAGGGGGAACCCCCACAGTTGCAGAAAGACCCCAGCAAACAGGCGATCCCCTGTGAGCAAGCACTTGGCGACAGTGGAGAGGAAAAACTCCCTTTTAACAGGAAGAAACCTCCAGCAGAATCAGGCTCAGGGAGGGGCAGTCATCTGCTGCGACTGGCTGGGGGGTGGGGGGATAGAGAAGAAGAAAAGAACAGACATGTAGAGAGCAAACAGCACAATGGGGACTCAATCTATGGGAGAGAACAAACAAATGTTAATGACCAGCAAAAAAAATATTTCATAGAGAGTGAGGAAAGGAGTGATGCCCAGTGCATTACTAGAGGTCCCCCGGCTGACTAAACCTATTAGCAGCATAACTAAGGGAGGGTTCAGAAACACATGATCCCTCCCTAATTGTAGGCTATATCAAAAAGGTAGGTTTTAGCCCTATTCTTAAAAGGGTTGTCAGGAGGAAGATTTTAAATTGGATTCTGGATTTAACAGGGAGCCATGTTTTTGTGATCAGTGAACTCAGGGTGTGAGATGAGCAGATCTAGGATCTCTATTCTCAGAAACATCAGTCTGAGCCCAAACTAGAAGAATCAGAGTGGTTAGAGCAGTCTGAGCTAAAGGAGGACTAAAGAGGATGTTTGACCCTGGGGTCACATGACCGTTTTATTGTATTTCTGCCTTTCTAAGTAAATAGCTGTCACTCCATCTTTTACTTTAGAAGAGTTCTCTTTTATATTTATACTTTACTGATATTTTCGATTAGATATGTTTCTGGATAAATAACATTTCAGTGTTTAAAGTTGATGCTGTTGAACTGTAGATCTTGTTGAATGCTGTTAGAGCCGCCGTGGGTAAATATAAATAACTATTTCACACCTTCACATTTCCTGGGTCACTTCTGTCTTCTGGTTCTGCAAACTTACACAGAAGAAGCATCAGAAATATGTAGTTGTACTGATTATATTTGTATGCACAGAATAAAACATCTAAATTCTAACAAAACTTTTGACTTGACTTGTATCTTGTCTAGACTCCATGTTAACTGTTGATAAACTTTAATAAATAAATACATGCATGGAATTAAATGTGTGTTTTCATTTGTTTTATTTAGCTGGATAATCAATATGAACTGTAACAAATTCCATCTAAGACGATAAACTGATCACTCTCGCTCTCTTTAAACCACAGAATAAAAAAGGAAGAATTAAAGCAGTGGTCTTTCTGAAAACACGACCACCGCTCTAGTCCTTCCTCTTTTATTCTGTGGTCAAAAGAGACTGAATCAGGAAGAAACAGACAGAAACGACTGAGCCAACATCTTTCCACCTCTGCAGAGATGCAGTCAGCCTCAGATGTGAGGGTGAAATACAGCAGAGGAGTCCATGAGGAGGGAAGAGAGAGAGAAGAAAGTGAGGTGGAGATGATGGAGGAATCAGAATCAGAATCAGAATCAGATTTATTGCCATTGTTCATGTAGTACACAAACTAGGAATTTGTCTCGGTGCAATTCTGCAACATTAAAAACATGATGAGATAAAGAGATAAACTAAAAAACTAAAGGACTAAAAACGTGCAATAAGTGTAGAAAAATAAGTAATAATAATAATAATAATAATAATAATAATAGTAATAATGAGTAATTCTAGTCAAGGCAGTTTTAAAAAAATTAGCAAGTAGCAGATAATATGGGGTACCACAGTGCAGTTGATAATGCAACAGAAAAAAAAACCAGTGATGATTGACATGAGTCTGGTTGAGCTGCTGTACATGGTGCACGAGAGTCAATAAGTCACTTAATGTTCAGCAGTCTGATGGCAGAGGGGAAGAAGCTGTTCATGTGCCAGGAGGTTTTAGTCCGAATGGACCGAAGTCTTCTACCTGAGGGGAGGGGGGCAAACAGTACGTGACCAGGGTGTGAAGGATCGGCTATGATCCGGCCAGCACGCCTCCGGGTCCTGGAGATGTACAGGTCCTGGAGAGATGGGAGCTTGCAGCCAATCACCTTCTCAGCAGTGCGCACGACACGCTGCAGCCTTAGTCTGTCCCTGGCAGTGGCTCCTGCATACCACACAGTTATGGAGGAGGTGAGGATGGACTCGATGATGGCCGTGTAGAACTGCACTAACATCTTGGTGGGTAGCTTGAGCTTCCTCAGCTGCCGCAGAAAGAACATCCTCTGCTGGGCCTTTTTGATGAGGGAGCTGATGGTTGGCTCCCATTTGAGGTCCCGGGTGATGGTGGTGCCCAAGAAGCGGAAGGAATCTGCAATGGTGATGGGAGAGCCTGTGAGGGTGAGGGGGGGCAGAGGGGTTGTGACTTTCCTGAAGTCCACAATCATCTCCGCTGTCTTCAGAGCGTTCAGCTGCAGGTTGTTATGGCTGCACCAGGACACCAGCTGGGCCACCTCTTTCTTGTAGACGGACTCGTCGCCGTTGGAGATGAGCCCGATGAGGGTGGTGTCGTCCGCAAACTTAATCAGCTTAACAGACTGGTGGGAGGAGGTGCAGGAGTTGGTATAAAGGGAGAAGAGTAGGGGGGAAAGTACACAGCCCTGGGGTGATCCAATGCTGATGCTAACAGAGTCCGAGACAGACTTCCCCAGCCGCACATGCTGCCTCCGATCCGTCAGGAAGTCGGTGATCCACCTGCAGAGGGAGTCAGGCACATCGAGCAGGGACAGTTTGTCCTGGAGCAGATCGGGGCGGATGGTGTTGAATGTGGAGCTGAAGTCCACAAACAGAATCCTGGAGTAGGTTCACGGGGAGTCCAGGTGCTGCAGGATGGAGTGGAGGGCCAGGTTGACTGCGTCGTCCACAGACCTGTTAGCATGGTAGGCAAACTGCAGCGGGTCTAGGAGGGGAGTGGTGATGGACTTGAGGTGAGACAGGACCAGGCGCTCAAAGGACTTCATGACTACAGAGGTGAGCGCTACAGGTCTGTAGTCGTTAAGTCCAGTAATCCGTGGCTCCTTGGGGACAGGGATGATGGTGGAGGATTTGAGGCAGGTCGGCACGTGACATTGCTTAAGGGAGGTGTTAAAAATGTCTGTGAAGACAGGAGCCAGCTCTTTCGCACAGAGTCTCAGGGTGGAGGGAGACACGCCGTCCGGACCGGGGGCCTTGCGTGGGTTCAGTCTGGAGAATTGTCTGTGCACGTCCTGCTCACTGATGACAAGGGCAGGGGGGGGAGGAGGAGGAGGAGGAGGGGGGGACCGCTTTTGATGAATTAGGGGCTGAGGAGGCAGTGGAGCTGGGTGGAGTGGGTGAGTTGGACACAGCTGACGAGGTGTCAAAACGGGCATAATGTTGGGACAGTCTTTGACAAAGGGCTTTGTCATCCTGACCTTTAGAAGCCTGAGGCCGATAGTTGGTGATTTGCCTCAGTCCTCTCCACACAGAAGCCGAGTCATTAGCAGTGAACTGCTGCTGGAGTCTTTCAGAATACACAGATTTAGGATGGAGAGCAGCACCCTGATCTTGGTTTACACACAGCTGGTAAGAAGGAATGATGACGAATGTTGAAGAAAAGATCATGTACTGCATGTATTAGTGTGTGGGTAGTGGCTTTACCAGGTTTATATGGGCAAAGCAGATCAGCTTTAATAAAATATGCAATTAGAAGTCCATAAAACTCACTAAACTAATTCTTCTGTAGAACAAAACTCCCAGGAGAAACTTCCAGCAGTCAAGAGAAGCTGTTTCAGGGCTTTGAAAGTGACTCTGGGGGTGTTTTATCTTCTGATTCTGTCTGCACTCCTGATCCAGCGTGAGTAAATTCATTCTAATGTGTCTGAGCTGCTATTTTATCATCAAATGATCTATGTGTTAAAGTCCATCTTAAGCAGGAAATCTTGTCTTTGTTGCTGTTCTCACATTTAAGCCTCAGTTAGAATCAGTCACTGTGAGTCACCTAAACACAACCACAGGTTAAAGATAGAGACCCCTGATGAAAAAAAGCTAATTAGACAACCAGGAAGGAAGATAATTAGTTTTAAGTGAACTGATTCCACGTGTTTTCTCTGTTTCTCCTTTTGTTTCATGTAAAATCAAACATTTTAATCACTTCAGAAAGAGAGCAGCTGCAGGAAAAACTATCAGGTAAGATTCTTAGTTTATCATTTTCAATGTTAAAGTTTAGACAACTGCAGCGTGATGTCATGTGACTCACACAGCCAGGAACGTCACCACCCTCCAAACCTCATATACTATCATTTATCACACATGGGGCATGAAAAATGAAAACCATGCCAAAAACATGCAGGTTAGGTTAATTGGAGACTCTAAAGTGGCCCTAGGTGTGAATGTGTGTGCGAATGGTTAAGGGATAGCGGCGTATCGTGGCTGCTTCATCCATCCAGGTGGTGGATGACCCTCAATTTCCCCTCTGGGGATCAATAAAGTATACTAAATCTAAAAAAAAAAGAAAAAAAAAGACAGAAATAATCTTCTAGGCCTGTCTGCTATCGCTCTATTAAAGTATCAATGGGTGTTTAAAAGAGTCCAAGTGGAATCAGTCAAACATCAGCTGTTTCTTTGATGCCACACAAATGTCCTAATAAACAGTTCAGTTCACTAAACAGCCACCAGAGGTCAGTCTATCAGTGAACTGAGTTCTGGGACCAGAAAAACACAGAAATTCAGACAGTGGACACATGAAACTAGAGATCAGGAACCTGTTGATGGATTGTCATGTTTGGTTTAGTGGACATCAAATTTTAGACAAACAAACTTGTCTTAACATTTAGGCTGAATCCCAGTGAGAACTAGAAGACATTTTCCTCTTCCTGTAGCTTCATGTCCATGTGATGACTGTGTCTCGCTCCCACTGGGAGCTGATTCAAATTTGAAGCCAACAAGCTAATCGTATATAGCTATAGCAGTCTCTGAAACCTGGCTTAATGCAGACCAGGCTCCCCTGATGGCAATAGAGGGATATCAGATGTTTAACATTAACAGATCTCAAAAAAAGGGTGGTGGTGTTGCACTGTATATTGATGACCTATATAGATGTAAACTTGTAAATGAAATGTCCTCAGCACTACCAGGGATTCTGGAATGTGTTACTGTTGAGACTGACCTAGACAAAACAAAAAATCTAATCATAAGCTGCATATACAGAACGCCGGGAACTTGCATTGAGACATTCAGAGATAAATTAGTCGAGCTGTACAATAATATTACTAGTAAGAAAATGGTAGCAATTTGTGGAGATTTCAATATTGATCTACTTAATCCACATCAACAAAATGTAGTTACAGAGTTCATGAACTCTATGTACAGCATGAGTCTATATCCCACAATAACACATCCCAGTAGAATCACAGCTCACTCTGCTACACTTATTGACAACCTGTTTGTCAATGTTCTCGACAAGAAAATAGAAAGTGGATTATTGATAAATGATATAAGCGACCACTTGCCAATCTTTGCACTTATCCATGGCCACACGGGGCCCAACCCAGAAAAAATCTCAAAATCGTTCAGACACAAATCACCAAACGCAATCAGTTCTTTTAAAGAGGACTTGCTGAAGCAAGACTGGACAGAAGTCTATGTATCAGATGTAAATGAAGCCTATGACACATTTATAAACATTGTAACCACTCTTTATGAAAAAAACTGCCCATTAGTTAAAAAAAGCTTAAACACAAATTTACTGACAAACCATGGCTAACCAAAGGACTACAAAAGGCGTGTAAAAAGAAAAATTTATTATATAAAGCTTTCATAAAGAAAAGGACAAAAGAAGCAGAGCAGCGGTATAAAACATACAAAAATAAGTTAACATATATAATAAGATGTAGTAAAAGAGACTATTACAGTAAAGAACTGGAAAAAAACAAAGACAATATTAAAAATACATGGACAATAATCAACAGTATCCTTGGAAATAAAAGCAGAAATACCTGCTACCCAACTAACATTCCAAAAAATAATAAATCGACTCCGAATGTGAATATAGCTTCACCTGCAGATGAATTTAATAATTTTTTTGTTAACATTGGACCTAAACTGGCCCGAGAAATACCCACTACGGTGCCAACAGGTGATTCAATATGCAATAACACTGCTGTAAAAGACTCCATCTTCATAAAGAACACAGACGAAAGAGAGGTCATTGAAATTGTTAAATCGTTCAAAAGTAAAACATCTACTGACTGCGATGGTATTGATATGCTACTAGTCAAAACTGTTATCGAATGCATAGTGAAACCACTGACGTATATCTGTAACCTGTCTCTCCAATCAGGTATATTTCCCAATGCAATGAAAATAGCTAAAGTAATTCCGATTTACAAGACAGGCGACAGAGGGGAACTCTCCAACTACAGACCAATTTCACTATTACCGCAATTTTCCAAGATACTTGAAAAAATATTCTATGAGAGAATTGACAACTTCATACTGAAGAATGATTTATTGTGTGAGCAGCAATATGGGTTCAGACACAAAAGGACAACAGCATATGCCTTAATGGAATTTACAGAAAAAATATCAACAGCCATTGAAAATAAAGAGTATTCAGTTGGAGTATTCCTGGATCTTAAAAAAGCATTTGATACAGTAGATCACAATCTATTATTAAAGAAACTACAAAATTGTGGTATTAGAGGGGTAGCACTGTCCTGGTTAAGAAGTTACTTAAAGAATAGATATCAGTTTGTATGTGTTAACAACAAAAACTCAGAGCTACTGAAGGTCACCTGTGGAGTCCCACAGGGTTCAGTTTTGGGACCATTATTATTCAATATGTATATAAATGATATATGTAAAGTTTCAGAAAAAATGGACTTAATATTGTTTGCTGATGACACTAACCTGCTATGCAGTGGAAACAATTTGGAACAACTTCTGGATACACTCGGAAAGGAATTAGGAAAGCTGAAACTGTGGTTTGATTCAAACAAATTAACGCTCAATTTAAGCAAGACAAAATTTATAGTCTTTAACAACCATCACAACTACCCAGTACCCAAACTCAGTGTAAATGGTGTAGAGATTGAAAGGGTATCCGAAACTAAATTCCTTGGAGTAATAATTGATAACAAACTGTGTTGGAAGCCACATATTAATTATATAAAAGGTAAAGTATCCAAATCAATTGCAATATTACACAGAGTGAAAAATTTGCTGAATCAACCCACACTATACACCTTGTATCATTCATTAATACTCCCATACATGACATATTGTAATGAAGTATGGGGAAATACATATAAAACAAACATATATCCACTCTTTATGCTTCAAAAGAGAGCTATTAGAATAATCAACAAAGCAGCTTACAGGGAACCAACAAACCCACTTTTTCTTAAACAAAAAACTCTCAAGTTGAAAGATCTGATCGACTTTAAAACCGCAATAATAATGTTCAAAGTGAAGAATCTATCACTGCCCGCAAATATCCAAAAGTTGTTCCAAACAAGGGAGAAACGATATCACTTCAGAGGAACATGTATATTTCAAAAGCCTACAGTGAGAACAACCACCAAGCAACACTGTATTTCAGTGCAAGGAGTCAGATTATGGAACGATTTTGGACCTGAATTAAAATCATGTACAAAGCTTGGACAATTTAAACAAAAACTAAAGGAAGAAATACTCCAAACATATTTACAAGACGACATGTAAACTCACATAAGGATTGACATATCCAGCCTGTGTTGTGTTATAGCTTAGTTTTTCTTTTTTCTCTGTGACACTATGTCTTAGATTTGTTTTTGAATAGTAACCGCTTAACTTAGACTAGCTCAGTTTTCTTTTTCTCTCAGTCATATTTTGTCTTAGCCTTGTTTTAAATTGTAATCGCTCTTGTCTTGTTTTCTCTTTTTTCTCCTTTGAATTCTTGGATGGAATATGGGTGGGCAATATAAGCTGCGGCTTCAGCCATCACCCATTTCGGATAACTCACGTGGAATTGTATAGTAGAAGGAGTCTTTGTCTAATTTGACCTTGTTGTTATATTATACAGTTTCTTTTAACCTGTAATGTACTATCCGAAATAAATAAATTCATTCATTCATTCATTCATTCAGTGAGAACTAGAAGACATTTTCCTCTTCCTGTAGCTTCATGTCCATGTGGTGACTGTGTCTCGCTCCCACAGGGAGCTGATTCAAATTTGAAGCCAACAAGCTAATCGTATATAACTGACAACATGTCTAATTTTATATTTTGAAAAGATTCTCTTATGAAAATGAGCAACCTTGAAAATGAAACCAACAAAGTGAAGGAATCTAACAGTGAGCTCCAGGCCAGAGTTACAGAGAAGAGAAAGAAGAAAAACAGCAAACAGCAGATTCAAATGTCACATTGTCCAGACTGTTGTAACACTGTGTTGATGTTGTTTTGATTGTGATTGCAGAGCTACAAACTCTGAAAAATAACAGCCGCAAGTTAGAGGAGGAAATAAACCAAGAGAAGAAGAATAATGAAGGTAATAAATACAGACAAAATGTATATGTTTAGTTAGTACAGTGCATCTGGAAAGTCTTCACAGCGCTTCACATTTTCCACATTTTGTTATGTTGCCACCCTTATTCCAAAATGGATTAAATTAATCTTTTCCTGCCAGTCTAACTGTAGTCCTGCCTGCGTCAGTCTGTCTTTTCTGCTGGTCAGAGGTTGTCCATGACAGTGAAAGATGAGGGTGTGCAGCAGAGGTAACTTGGGATCACAGTTGGTGGTCGTGATGCCTCGTATTATCCAATCAGCAAGGAGTCAATCCAAAACCCTGCCCACACTTCCTGAAGCCAGGGCATGAAGAGACCGAGTGGTGACAGAGGGTTGGCTAAACTTTTATTGATAAAAATTATATATTTTGACTGAGTGACTCCATACTGATGGATGCACACCCCCGTAACCTTAGGAAAGCACGTAATATATTATAGACTGATACAAAATACCATTGTCTGTAGTAAAAACATGCAAATGGTACAATAAATCATGAAAGAATATGATGCTCATATTTTATTCGGTGTATCAAAAACAGTAATTAACTTTTTATATGTTAAAGATGGAAAGAGTGTGTTGTACTGAGAGAAATTCAGATTCACTGGAAAATTGCCGCTTCTCAGTTAATTGTTAATAAATCGATAAGGTGAGAAAACTAATGAATTAATTGATAACTTGCATCCTTAGTAGGTACGCTTGAGTTTCCAGAAAAATTGAAGGGGTCATTGACTGCACTTGTTCCACATTTTAACAGCTCAACAGCTTTTTTATTTTTCCTGGATTTCTTGAAACGCTCTGATTAAAGCCTGTCACTTGAAGAAACATCCTTCAGCTTTTCAACTCCGCCCTCCGTCTTACATCAGTTAGCCATTAGCTGACTAGCTTCTAGCCTCCTTGTAGCTGGGATGAGCAGCACTGGTTCACCGATCAACAGTTGTTTGTGTCTGTCATGACTGACTAGAATATTCAGTCCATGTGCAAGGTGCAGCAACAGAGAGACAATCAAACAGTATACACGCTTGTGAAAGGGTTAATGCATAGTTAGTACCAGAATAATAATTCTGTAAGTGATCTCCCATTATGCTCTACACATATTCCACACAAATTCTGTTTGCATGCTTATGAACAAGTATGGTATGGTATATTGATAAACAGGAATGAGACAAAGGTATAGAGCTCTCTCTCTGTCTTTTTGCTCTCTTTTAAGTCAGGTCTTTTCACATTAGATACACACCCAAACTCAACACTAACTAACTAACTAACTAACCTGCACTTACACCCACGCACACTGTTGATAGCACATTCTAGAATGAAGTGGCGTGTTCAGTGGATGGCCTGTTCCCGCCATAGGTAGATTAGCCAATAAGATAGTTGCGTTTAAGCCCATCCTATTGTACTGGGTTGCCCCCCGAGAAGATGAATGTAACCCACACCCAGAAGTTGGGATCAGTCTGACGACGTTCTCGAGGGGACAGCGTCAAACTGGTCCTGCGCTGCTTACTTTACATGTGACTTCTAAATAAATGTACCATCCTTTAAATTGAAGAAATCTCCGGTTTGTTCTTGGATCTTTCAATCAAAGAATCGGGTATTTTTCTAACACTTGAATGTTTAATTAAATCTCAAAACTTGCACTGCTACAGAACAGTCACTCGCCAGAGGAATGGGCCTGTGGAGAGAAAGTGAGAGCTGTGAGCAGAGGAATGGAGATCGGGAAATAGGGCGAGACAAATTACCACTTACTTGGGCTCCGAGGGAGCGCAGGCAGAATCCCAGCGGGGAATAGACAAAACGGCAGGGCAAGAAACTGCTGGTGGAGTCTGACCGGGCGGAGGTTTCCGTCTTGGGAAAAGTTGTGGCAGGAGAGCGTGTGCAGCCCTCAGCGACACACCCACACGATGGCAGCAACCTGCATTAAGGAGAGAAAGCAGACGGATTAATAACTTCTTTACCATTGTGTATGAGACGACCTACTTGTCTGTCGTGGTAGTATACCCAGACGGGCCAGCGTTGAGTCATGGAAGGATGCCTCCTTAAGTACGCTGGCTGATTAGAGGGCGCAGGTGTGTCCTCTCCCTCAGATGTGCTGATGAGCAGCGGAGAGATGAACGGGAAGGAGGGGGTGCGCTCTCGCCGTCCTTGACAGTGTATCTTGCGTCACTCCGGCCCATCTCCCAACAACCTCGCCAGGATGCCTCAACAAATCGCCAGCACCACATGCTGGGTGGCTCACCGATCATCGCAATCTGAAGCTGCTGGCCAAGCTGAGTTGGAGAGCTACGGCATCTCAAAGGGCAACGTCTCGCTCTGTGGTACCTGCTCCTCTCCTACGGCCAGCTGGGGGATGCCCCGCCATGAAGCGACTCCCCTACGTTGCCTGCGAGAATAAAGCAGAGTTGCATGTGACGTATACGATTTCGATGGAATAGTAAAAAACATTTTTGGCATTTCTGGAAGAAAAAAAAAACAAGAAAAGGCTGTTTTTTTTTTTTTTTAAAGAGAACTGACTGTTCTGAAAGTGTTTTGATAATTAGGTGAAGAGTCGACTCATTTCAGACAGTTAAAACCTACAAACACACCATTTCTCAGTCAGTAGCCCCTTGAAGGTTAAAGAGAAAAATCAAAACTTGGGTTGCTTAGAGAAAAGGAAAATTGAGGATTAACTCCAACTAGTCACTGCTTTCTAAAAGAAGGTGGCACAAATTTAAGGAAAAATTAAAAATTGTAAAACGTTCAGTGAAGGAAAGCATTCCAAGAACAAAAAGAAACTGCATTTACCTTGAGTAAAAACAGGAGAGCTGTGTGAAAGCAGGAGAGAGAGTGAGCAAAGCTCCCTCTCCTGAGGCCAGAAGGAAAAGTGGGCTCTTTTCCACCAAACCGGTTCCAGTGCTTAACTGGAGCTATTGCATCATTAGCACCAGTTCTTTGGGTTTCCACCGACTAAAACACCAGTCCCCGGCTCCCAAAAGTGGGGCTATCGCGGCCCCAACTCCTAGCTGGGCCAGCGGCAGCACCAGTTTACGTCGGTTAGGTCCACAGCCATGGGCGTGGTTAACCGACCAGCTTCAAAACATTACTGACTGCCATGTTGCTTTCCAAACAGCGGAGCACGCAACAGATTCCAAAACCAAACAGATTTAGAGCGAAGAGGAGACATATTTCTTGGCTCTATGGACATAAGCAGAAGTACCAAATCAGCTGGAGGGGGCCACTCATCTGAGCTGTTTTGGAGGATCGGCCAGCCAGCTGGACCATCGTCACTGTCTTGGATTAGTCTGGACAACAAACTGCTTAAAACACGCTGGTAAGTGTATTGTCTTTAAAATGCCAGACGTTAACCAATATATGTATACATATATACCCGCTTGTATTGATATGTAACGGCCAAGTGCGGATATTTAGTCACTTGTGGCTATAGTATTTTCGGTTAGCTATGCTAACAAGCTAAAAGTAATTTTACTACGACCAAACGTTTCTCCTCGCCATAAAGAAATGAACAGGTCGTCTCTGCTGACAGATGTATACCGCTTGTATTGATATATAACGGCCAAAGTGCGGATTTTTAAAATTTTTTTTTAAACTAATTTTTTGACCATAGTATTTTCGGTTAGCTATGCTAACAAGTTAACTGTTTTTAGCACGAACGTTTCTCCTCGGCAGAAATGCGCGTTTGAGAAACTAGAACAGAAATCTTAGCATCTTACAGAATACTTTTTTTATAAAGACATCCAGCGCAAAATACGTTTTTTGTGGTATGAATACTGTGTATGAATGGGTGCCTTGCATTGTGTTATGGGAGATTTTTCTACCAGACACTAGTAGCGTCTGTCACACCCGGCTCTAGGGAGCCGAGCAATAAGAGCCAAGGACGAGCCAGTCAGTCGAGATGTTTTATTGAAGGTAAGGGTGAGGGATGAGGGAAGCACAGATACTCAACACAATAACACTCTTGAGCGGTACAGCGACAGAGAACTCGGTTGGCACCGGGCGTAGGGGTACACAACGAGAGAGCTCACAGCAGGTAACACTCACGGGTTAAGCAGCCAGAAGAATAGAGAGCTGGCACTGGGCAAAGGACTCCAATACACAGATCACTCTTACAAGATGGTACTCCCAAGTGACACAGTAAGGCAAGTAGCGGGTTAGCACCGGACGTGGGGGTACCAAGGCACAAACTCCTTACGGGAAACACTTACGAGTTGTGCTGAAGATGAGGTAGGGGCTGGCACCAGACGAAGGGGCTCCAGCCTAGCAGTGCTTATGTCGCAGCCCAGAGTCATCGAGGCTGCTCCTATTTATTCTCATTGGCAGCGCCCCAGCCGTCCGTAATGCTGCCAGCTGGGAGCCTGCTGAGACGCTGCTCAATGGGAAGCAGGGATGAGGGAAAACATGGGCTGAGCGCCGAGACGGCATCTCAACCCATGGTGACAGCGTCGTCTTTTTTTACTATTTTGGTAATATTTCCATAATCTTAGGCCATTTTTTTTTTAAAATGTCACTTGTGTTTAATTGTGTGTTGTGTAGCCGTATTTTGTCTAATCCTTCTCTTACTTTATTGCGCAGTAGCCTGGTGGAGCGCCTACAGTTTCATTCAGTACAATGAAGTTTCATCTATTCCTATTCTTCTATTCCGTAATCAGACATGTAAGCTTTTTTTTTTTTTTTTTTTTTTTTTTTTTGTTACTTATTTGTACCCGTAGGTAGATTTGGTTTGCAGTCTGGTGACAAGCCACCGGCTGCCGGTCGCTGCGTGCGCGAGCGCCCTAAACCTACATGTTTTTGGTGTGCGGGAGGAAACCGGAGAAATCCCGGAGTAAACCCACGCAACACGGGGAGAACATGCAAACTCCACACAGCTCACTGTTGGTCGGGGGCTGGGATCGAACCCACGATCTCATGATCCCCGCGATCCCCCGGCCGAGGGTAAAACTGTGCTGCCACAGTGCTAAACCACTGCGCCACCGTGCAGCCCATAAGCTTTGCTAACATTGATATTGAATAAAATTGTCTTCTATGTCTGCACATTTAATGGAAGGCTTAAGTTGTTCACTGCACAAACTAAAACCCTTTTTTTATAGATTTATCACAGCTGGATGATGAGGGAGAAGCAGCCAGACCTGTGGTGTCCAGCTCACCTTCACCAGCTCCAAGCTTGTCCTCCTCCTGCTCTTCTAATCAGACCCGATTAGGTAATTTATGTTCAGATCATTTTGATTTTGTGTACTTTATTGATCCCCATAGGGGAAATTGAGGGCATCCACCTGGATGGATCATGACCCAGTCACACAAAGGAGGGAGTGAATTAAACCCATTATACACTTGAACTGAATGTTGTGATGCCACTAACAGTAAATGGATGTTGAATAGACACATTCAATCTTGGATTGACGATTCCTGCATTTTTCAGTGTGTGGTTATTTTATATTGCTTATTTTTGTACTTTAACACAGGGAAACAGAAGTGTGACACAAACATGGACCTCCTTCTTGATTACAGTCAGATGAGACAGCAGGAGCAGAGCAGGAGGGAGGAGCAGCTGAACTTCGCTTTGCTGCAAAGCAGACCAACACCCTTGTTGGACTGATGGGACGTGTTGTCTGTGCTTGAGGGACTGTAAAAAAATTAACTATCACAGCATTGATATTTTTGTCTGTGTGTACATAATAGTTCATATGTAGCAGTCTGAAGTTTTTGCACATTTTGGAAATAAAAGCTTTCTTTCCTTAAGTGTTTTTCTGCTTCTACATTGTTATCCTCACACCAAACATATTCAGGTTCAGGTTCCTTTATTTGTACCCGTAGGTAGATTTGTTTTGCACTCAGGTGACGTCCATATTTACAAACTACAGTTACATTCAACATGAACACAAACACAGGCACACATGAAGCTGACTATAGACATGATAAAAGTGCTCAAGGCTCCACCAATCAGGACATAAGACAAAGAGATAAGAGAAAAAACATAAGAGAGAAGGGTCATATTAAAAAGTTAAAGACTTTACATTTCATATATAAAGTTATTTAGGACAATGCAAATCACTATAACATTGTAGTGGTGGGAAGTGAAAGTACAAGTACTGAATTACTGCACTTAAGTTCATTTTTCCAGGTATTGGACAATACATCAGGTATTTGTGGACTTATACATATTTTTGACAATTTCTTTCACATTTTTTAAAGAACAAGCAGCAACAAACTTTAAATCTATGTACTTTTTCTGTGGAAAATGTTCCAAGTTGCCAGCTTTAAAAATGATAAGTTTATATTCTGTTGACAACGTACCACGTGACATTCTGTCAGCTCTGGACAAGATCATTTCTGGGGAAAGAACTTTGAACTTGAACACTTTACAGTCTGTCTCTTGTTATCCCTACATGAATAAAAACTTGAATCAGTACTTTAACCAGAATAGATGACACAAGTACAGAAGGGTATACCTTTCACAGCTCTGTAGTTTGGAGGTGCATAAAATATACATTTATACAGTATCTTCATGTATATATGGAGTACCGTAAATCTATACATTTTTCCATGTAACCTTGTGACTGCATTATTTTAATTGCTTTTAATCCCAGATCAAGTTTGTTTAGGGTTCAAAATGCATCGTAAGTGTTAAATATATCTTGTTATACCTAACTAAGTACTGTTTATCTGTTGAAATATATTGTAACGTGCTGCTTGACATGGCGACATCCCACCAGGAGATTCAAACTCACGCCTCCCGCTCCGGAGTCCCACACTCTACCTGTGTCGCCAATAGGGTCAACCCACTTGGCAAGCCAAGTAGGGTGCTCATATTGAGTTCGCTACACTACTCCCCTCTGGTTCTCGACATCGTCCCGATGTCAGCGCCCCATTACTGCTTTGGACAGGAGATCCCACTTCTGACACCAATGTAACGTGCTGCTCGACATGGCGACGTCCCACCGGGAGGTTCGAACTCACGCCTCCCGCTCCGGAGTCCCGCACCCTACCTGTGTCGCCAATAGGGTCAACCCACTTGGCAAGCCAAGTAGGGTGCTCATATTGAGTTCGCTACAATATATATTTACCGGCTAATATAAACCCCTAACAATATGGCCCCTGGCGATCACTTTTTGGCATGACAGAACAGGCGACCTCCGTCTCGTAATGCGCCGTAACACCACCTATTACAGAAATGACATAAATATTATGTTTAAAAGTGTAGTCAATGCTCGCGCTACAGACTTTATCTAACAACGGCTGATAACTGAAATATTGATGATTACCAGTGTCCTTAAACGTAGCCGCCGTTCTCTGCCATTAAAAATAAAACTGTTTTTGGATGGTAATACAGGTTTGGAATAATAAAAGCAGCGCTCCCAAACATAACAATTCCTATATGTTGACAAGCTAACGCTGCTACTTCTTCTTCTTCTCTCGGTTACTGGCGGATAGCAAACAAGTGAGAGGTGCATACCGCCACCTTCCGTCTTCTCTGGTGTTCTGCGGGGGTTGGGCGCTTCACAGTACGTAATGACATAGCTCTGACATAATTCCCAACTAGCTCCATATCGGTGGAAAGACAACTGGTTCTTATGAGCACTCTGGTTAAGCACTAGCACCAGCACCAGCACCAAACTACCACTGGAACCAGTTTGGTGGAAAAGAGCCCAGAGAGAGAACTCTAGTGTCAGTGGGTGAACAAAGGGAGCAGATTCACATGCATGGGCGGTCTTTAATGTGACGCACCAATCAGGGAGTACATGACTAACTCTCTGAAATGCTTAATTATCATAGAGCTAGGGATACTGGGATAAATACATGTGGCTAACACAGTTTTGTCTAACAACAACATTCCTATATGATATTTGGCTAATCTATGAGAATTCATAATGAAGAAAAACATGCACAAATATTCATGACACACAAATGATGCAACAGAGTGAGAAGCTTGTCAGGAACTCTCCTTCAGTAGCTGCAATCATAAAGCCCGAGGTCTCAGCAGGGAGTCTTTTGTTCGGCTCCTCTTCTGCTCCATTTCACACTAAGGTGTGACTTCAGTGCAGCTGAGAAGGAGAAAGGGGAGAGGGCATCTCTGGACTTCACCCAGAAGCTGCTTGGATCCTGTGGGGGTGATGAAGCTGGGAACAGAGTTAAAACAGTCTCAAACGTTGATAAACTGAGCAACAAAGTTCATGAGAGGGAACTGCAGAGTTGAATCTGGCTGGAGTGTGCTACAGATAAAAGCTGTAGGGTTGAAAAATGGTGTGAAAAATCACAATCAGGGTTGAGTGATTCAGGCATTTATTTCTAATGTTACACTTTACGCCAAGTTACAGGAGCTGAGCGGTAAGACACATGAAGAGACGTTAGAAAACATGAGAATTTTATTTGAACTGAAAAATTCTGTTTGAAAAACAAGTGAGATAAAAAAAAAGCGTAAAACTGGAAGACAAGAAAGTTCAAGAACAAAATAAAGGAGCATCAATGTCAGACTAAAAGTGATTAAATCTGTCTTTAAAATGTGACATTAAGGGAAGTGCTGCCCTGATGGATGGAAGAGATTTGGATGGAGCTGCTACTTTATATCCACTGAGGAGAAAACCTGGTCTGAAAGCTGAACAGATTGTGAGAAGAAAGACGCTCATCTGGTGATGATCAAGAGTGCAGAGGAACAGGTGGGTGTGTCTGTTTATTATTGGATTGAGATGTGAAAATCATTGTTAGGAAATTGATGAAAAACAGAGAAGATCTGAAGTTGTGACTAATCCAGAGATTCACAAAGCAAGAAATTAACCAGAAATTAGATTTCTGATGTCTGAAATCATCTGAATTTCTAGTTTAAACATGAAGGAAACAATCCACCTCCATTAATTTTACAGACATATTTACACAGTAAAAAGATAAGAAAATTAATTTTGAATGGAGAAAACAATCTTGTATTTTTTTGTTGATAGAATTTTGTCAGTGAGCTGACTAAGAGAAGAGAATCCTGGATTGGACTGAGAACTGTTTCTACACAACCATCAGGATATCAGTGGCGGTGGGTGGAAGAATCAGAGGCTGTCATGTGGTGGCTCTCGCGAGCCACCATAAGACGCCACATAGTCACCAGTGAGTTTTCAGTGAGTTTTATTACGGTGAAAAAGTAACAACACAAGATGCAGGGGCAATGACACATAAGTCTACACACATCCGGAGGCGTAAGGCTAAACAGCTCTCATACAGGTCCATAGGAGGAGACTGTCATATACAGGCAAGGTTGTTGGAGTAATAACTACACAGGCTTCTGAGGCAGAGACACACAGAGGTCTACTCACACTGGGAGGGGTAAGGCTAACAGCTCACTTACTGGTCCTGGGGAAGCGACGGTCAACCACAGGCAGACGAGGTAGGTAACAGTCCAAAGCATCCGTAGCTCAGACGAAGAACGACTGACACTGCTGCGTCTTACCGCCGCCAGTGCCGGGCTTAAGAAGGCGAAGCACTAACGACGATAATCACAAACAGCTGACCGACCGTTGACAGGCGGAAGCCCCACCGAGCACTTTCACAATAAGAGCCCGGTGAGGCCAGAATACAGCCCGCAACTGTCAAGGCCGGCAACGAAACATAACTTAGCCCGAGCGCCATCAGAACCGGCGCTCGGGTCATAACAGTACCCTCCCTCCACGGGCGGACTCCGAACGCCCCAAGGAACCACCCTGCCACCCCCCCACCCCCCCAGGGTGGGAGGTTGGGGGACAGATGTGGAGGGAGAGAACCAACCCATGAACGAGACCTAAAACCAAAAGGAAAACGAATACATCAATTTCTCCCAGAACCGTGACGAAACCAGAAAAAACAAGACATGACTAAAAAAAAAATACAAGGAATACAAAACCATAAAGAGCATAAGCACCTGACACCGGACGTCTCCCCACAGGGACAACAGACAACCCGTCTAACTCCAAAGTACATAATCCCACGTGGTAAAGAACTCAAAGTAAGGATCTCTTCAAAAACCCAACCTAAACATGCCAAAATCATACTCCCAAACAACCTCAATACATGATAACTATGAAACAAGAAATACCTGGAAACACACGATAACTATAGAACAAAAAATACATGGAAACACACATGGAGCAATCTAAAATTGCTTGGCATAACGTGACAATGATTAGACCGTGACCTTCAAAAAACACATGAGGCAACCTAAGCACAAACAAAACAAGAAATACATGCAAACACCCATGGAGCAACCTAAAATTGCTTTGACATAACTTGGCTATAACTAGACCATGGCTTTCAAAAAAAAACATGGAGCAATCTAAAATTGCTCTGACTTGACTTAACTATGACTAAACTATGGCTTTCAAAAAAAAAAGAAACATGAGGCAATCTAAAATTGCTCTGACCTAACTTTGACCAGACTGTGGCCTTCAAAAAAAAAAAAGGAAACATGAGGCAATCTAAAAATTGCTTTGACTTAACTTTGACCAGACTGTGGCCTTCAAAAAAAAAACATGAGGCAATCTAAAATTGCTTTGACTTGACTTGACTAAACTATGACTACGTGAAACAACAACAACAAAAAAAATAAATTGCTAAACGTACTTGACATGACTAGGCACCGTATGGGCCCACAAATAGTCCCACAACACAGTACATGATCAGGTGGCCTACCCCAGTCCCAGGCCCCCAGGAACAAGTCCTCTGGTGGGCGAATCAGGTCACCCTGTAGCAAACATAGTTTATTGGGTGGCCAACCCAAGACGCCGAACGCACGAAGCAGTTCCTTAGGTGGCCGACCCGCATCCCACAACCACCAGGACCGTGGAGGAAATGCATGCAGCCGCCCGCCTGAAGACGACAAGACAGGAGAGCGCCAGTCTGCCAAACACAAACCTCTAACGGCCCCCAGCTGGTGGCTCCTAAGAGGGGAACAACCAAAGACTTGGACCCCCTCGAATCCTGATTGGGTCACAGCCGCACCTGCGCTGGACCCCCACTGGACCTCGTCGGACCCCGATTGGGTCATCGCTGCACCCACGTCGGACCCCGACTGGGTCACCTCGGCCCACGCGTCGGACCCCGACTGGGTCACCTCGGCCCACGCGTCGGACCCCGACTGGGTCATCTCGGCCCACACGTCGGACCCCGACTGGGTCAGGACTGCTCCGGCGACGACCTCCATCTCCGAACCTGAAACCCCCAGTCCCGTGACCTTGACTGGCTCCGGACCGGTAACGCTGTGGAGGTGCTCAGAAAACAGAAGAGGACCAGGATCAGTTCCACCGGCAGCGCCAGAGCCCAGCGAGACGAGCTCGGGTGCAGCAGACGGCTGCCCCTCGCTCGCCTCCCCATGAGGCAGGCAAAAATGCTCTAACACACCATACAGGAAAACAAGGAAGAGCACTTGCCTGCACTCGGGCTCTGGAGCCGTCCAGGACTTCGCCAATCCAGGTTCAGGAAGACGCTCATCGTCGGGCTCCCACTCGGCTGCGTCGGGTTCCACAGCCGGCCTGATGGTCTCTGCAGCTGGATCCTCTCGCGCTGGCGTCCACGCCAATAACCCGTATGGCGTGGGGGCAGAGGACCCTTGACCTGCTGACTCAGGCTGCATCCCTGAGGAACCCTGGGGACGCTCTCTCATCGGCTCTGGCTCCTCACTGCAGTCCGTTCTCCTCCTCTGTCCAAAACAAGGCTGCAGGGCCGGGATATCTCCCAGAGCCGCAGGCCTCCCCCTCGTTCGACGGCGTGGGACTAACGCCGAGGACCGCTCAGCAGGAGGAGACACAGAGGCAGCAGGCTTAATATAAGTGGCTACAGCTGGGGAAAGAAACTCAGGGAGCTGCGAACCCCGAGCTTCACCCCCAGGAGTCAGACAAGACAGATCACTATGAAAAATAGGACAGTGAAATTGGACTTGCCTGTCTCCCGGGGGAAAGATTGTATCAGCTGTAGCGGACATTGCTCCTTCCCTCGCTCGCTGGGTGGTAGAAAAGGACCCATGGATGGAGCTCACCGGCACAGGACTCAGCTCACTCACAGAAGCTGGCTGATTGAGGGGGTCATCCCGGCGGCCCGGAACTGGATCCGGAGCAGGAGCTTGCCGAAGATGCGCCCGTCCGTGGCGCCGACGCCTTCGCCGGCCCCCAGACGGTGCGAACTCCCGAAACGGATCGAGGACAGGATCGGGATCCAAAGGCAAAGGGCAGGAGTGCCTCTTCTCCTGCTTCATGCCGCGTTCCTCCTCCATCATCAGGTATATTTCGCGTTGCGCGGCGATGTCCTCCCTCCTCACGTCGACTTCCGGGTGGTCGGCGTAGCGGGGAGAGAGATGACAAAGAATATCTTCGGCGGCGTCCAGGTACCAGTGTATGCCGTGGTCATAATCCAGCAGGGAAGCGGAGATGAGCAGCTCATCCACGACTTCCAGCACACCTGTCAGCTCGCGGCTTGGACTCCAAACGCGGCCCCTCCGCGACGGCATTCTTCACAAACACAGTACCCAGACAGGAAAAAGCAAATGTCCAAAAACTCGAACCCACTGGTGAATTGCGTCTCGGGTTGGCGTCACCGTAAACGCTGTTTTGGCAGCAGTGTACTGTCATGTGGTGTCAATTTCAGTGAGTTTTATTACGGTGAAAAAGTAACAACACAAGATGCAGGAGCAATGACAAATAAGTCTACACACATCCGGAGGCGTAAGGCTAAACAGCTCTCATACAGGTCCATAGGAGGAGACAGTCATACACAGGCAAGGTTGTTGGAGTAATGACTACACAAGCTGCTGAGGCAGAGACACACAGAGGTCTACTCACACCGGGAGGGGTAAGGCTAACAGCTCACTTACTGGTCCTGGGGAAGCGACGGTCAACCACAGGCAGACAAGGTAGGTAACAGTCCAAAGCATCCGTAGCTCAGACGAAGAACGACTGACACTGCTGCGTCTTACCGCCGCCAGTGCCGGGCTTAAGAAGGCGAAGCACTAATGACGATAATCACAAACAGCTGACCGACCGTTGACAGGCGGAAGCCCCACCGAGCACTTTCACAATAAGAGCCCGGTGAGGCCAGAATACAGCCCGCAACTGTCAAGGCCGGCAGCGAAACATAACTTAGCCCGAGCGCCATCAGAACCGGCGCTCGGGTCATAACAGAGGCGACACAAACGTGAGGTTTCTCTTTTACTCTGATGAAAATGATTTGAAAGGATCCATTTATTCAAGGTAGAACAGCATAATCTAAATGACTTTTTCTCCATACTGTGTGATGATGTTTTAAAGTGTAAAGGAGGTGCAAGTTGTTTGACAGAAGAGACACTAATGAGTCTGAGCTGTGGGGTTTAGACCAGGAACCAGGACCATCAGTTTATACATCAGTGATCAGTCCAGAGTGGGTCCAGAGTCACATTTAATACATTAGGCTGCTATGACACGTTTTAACACGATTTAATGTTTTATTCTTTATGCAGCTTCTGGGAACCAGGATATGAGAATCCAGGATATGAGAATCCAGGTTACAACAGCTATGGAGTGTGCTGCAACTCTCAGCACACTGTGTAATGACAATAAAGTTGAATCTCATCTCATCTCATCTCTCAAATGGACATGGGATAAATATGAAGCTGTTAAGACTTGGATCTGTGAAAAATAGTCTAATTGATGTCAGAATAGTGAATAATGTGTGATGAAAATAACATTTATCAAAGTAAAACAGACAAAACAAGTTTCAAGTGTTCTGAAACATCTTCAACATCCCATCATGTTTTCAGTCATTTCTGTTGCATCAGTTCCACTGATCGTCTTTCTGTGGTTTGTGGTGAATATAGAACAGTCAGGTTGTCAGCTATCTAAAACAGATGGACTTCATTCTGAAGAATCCTAAACTAAAGGTTGTATTGACTCCAGTTTACCTGATTTATTCACCTGTTACTGCTGTTAACAGTTAATATCTTTATTTTCTCTTTAGTAGCAGAGGAAGTGAAAATCTGGACATTTTGACAAGGTGACGATGAATGAAACACCTCATCATCCTTCATTTAGGGACTAATTCTACTTTGTCTCCCTGATTATTCTGATTTAGCACTTAGAGCTCTATTTAGTATGAACAATAAAATCATGAAGTTCAGCATTAAGAAGGACTCACAACTCCTGTCCACGCTGATAAAAGAGTTTAATTGACCTCTGATGTAAACAAGTTTCTGACTCCATTGGAGCAGTTTTGTAAACTTTACATGGACAACAATCCTAATTCTTCTCATATCAGGCCTCTCTGTCCATCATGTGTCTGAAACTAATATTAGCTCCTCTTTTAAACAACATTATGAATGACTGTGGGACAGTGTTCAATCCAACTTTATTTATATGGCCCAAACACACAAGCAGCAGTGTAGCAGTAGACATAATAGTCAGCTAGCTATGACATGCAAAATCAATCCAAACCTGTGAATAATGTTCAGTTAAAACATGCTGTCACCTTCTAGCTAGCCAGCTTGTCACACAGTCATGAACACAACTAGTAATATAACAGTGTAGAAGATGCCTTACAAACGAGACTGAGTTTATTTCTCAGGAAGCTTTATTGAAAGTCACATCTTCTATCATCAAAGTTCTCAGCATAATAAGAGAAAGAAACACAACTTTCCTCCAGCTTTTATAACCCCCAGAGATACTCAACCCCCACATAGCGTATCTCACCTTTTACCCCCACAGAAGCTCAGTAAACATATGCACCCATAGTCACACATAGCCCTCGAGACTTGCTGGCGTCTCTGCTCTCTTCTCCACCTCGGGGCTCCTGCCGGGACATTGTCTCTGACTTCCTTCTTCCCCCAGCACCCACCTCCTAGCCGAGGTCCCTGCTGGGGCATTGTTCATTTGGACGTTTGACTGTAGGCTCTGCACCGTCGAGCCACTGTATGCCTGTGGGGGAGAATGCGTACCATACAGCATGCTACATATGTGCATTAAATATGCACCATATAACCCCCCCAAACGTTCAAATAAGGACCAGGTACACTTCAAATGCATAGAACTATGACACTCTACACAGAACAAGAGAGAAAAAAAAAACTTTGCACAACAGATTACAGTTCCCACTGCTTGGGCTTCAACACTCTGCCATATCTGCTGTGAGCCGGTCTCGCTCTGCTTGTTGTTGTCCGCTGCATCTGTGAAGTAGAATCATTAACACATCGTCGTGAAAGCTTAGCAGAGCGTCTCCCGGGCGGCCTGCCGCGGCGGGGGGCACTGGCTAACTGGACTGGGTCGTCAGCTAACACAAAAGCGGGTTTGAGCCTGTTGATGCAGACTAAATCTGTCCTGTCTCACAAATCAAGCAAAAAATGCTTTTCCCCGGTTTCTAACACTCTGAACGGTCCATCGTAAGGTGGTCTTAAACCTGGCCTCTGTGCGTCGTGTCTAACAAAGACAAATTCTGCATTCTTTAAGGCTTTAGGCACAAAAACAAGTGGAAAACTGTGATGAGCGGGACCAGGGAGGGTGTGCGACCCCGCGTCGCTCTGCAGCCGCTGAGCGGGGAGGCGCTCCGGAGCAGGATTCTCAGGGAGGAAATCTCCCGGTAACCGGAGGGGTTGGGCGAAGATGAGTTCTGCCGGAGAGGCATGCAAGTCCTCTTTAGGAGCTGAACGCAACCCTAATAAAACCCATGGAAGTTTATCAACCCAATTTGTGTCCGTGAGAGCCGCTCTGAGGGCTGCTTTCAATGACCGATGGAAGCGCTCGCACAAACCGTTGGCCTGGGGGTTATATGCGGTCGTGCGATGAATTTTCACCCCCAGGCTGCGTGCCATGGACGACCAGAGCTCGGAAACAAACTGTGGTCCTCTGTCGGACGTTAAGTCTGACGGGATACCAAAGCGCGCGACCCAAGCCGTTAAAAAGGCGCGTGCAACATCTGCCGTTGTAGTTGCCGCCAGAGGAACCGCCTCTGGCCAGCGCGTGGTGCGGTCTACCATGGTTAGAAGGTGTGTGAAACCCTGGGACAGCGGAAGCGGTCCTACTAAGTCGACATGCACATGATCAAAGCGTTTGGCTGGGATGTGAAAAGGTTCAAGAGGGGCTCGTGTGTGTTTGTGTACCTTTGCCCTTTGACACGCAGTGCAAGCTGCAGCCCACTCTTTGACTTGTTTACGCAGCCCCGGCCAAACAAACTTCTCCCCTACCATTTTGATAGAAGCGCGGACGCCCGGGTGTGCCAGTGAGTGTATTAAGTCAAAAACACGGCGACGCCACGCAGCCGGGACTACGGGACGGGGACGCCCCGTGGAGATATCGCAGATTAGGGAGGGCATGCCTCTTTGAAGCACCCTGTGCTCCAACCTTAGCCCTGTTGGCCCAGACTGGAGCGCGCGCACGTCTGCGTCACCAACCTGTTCAGCGGCCATGGCTGCGTAATCTAAACCGACGCAGACCGGAGCTGTGAGCGCTCCCGTGCCGCCAGCCTGACCTAGGTCTGCCGTAGCCGACTCTGCCCCCTGGGGGCCTGTCGCTGCAACCGCGTGCGAGAGGCAATCTGCCACTACATTGTGTTTACCTGCCACGTGTTGAATGTCCGTGGTAAACTCCGAAATTGCAGCCAGCTGCCTCTGTTGTCGGCCCGACCAGGGCTCTGAAACCTTGGCCATTGCAAAAGTTAAAGGTTTATGATCCACGAACGCGGTAAAACGGCGTCCTTCCAACCAGAACTGGAAGTGGCGGATGGCCAAATGTAGGGCCAAAAGCTCCCTGTCAAACGCGCTGTATTTACGTTCGTTATCGCGCAATGTTTTGCTGAAAAATGCGAGTGGTTGCCAGCATCCTGCAACCAGTTGCTCGACCACCGCTCCCACTGCCACGTCGGAGGCGTCTGTGGTTAGCGCCATGCGAGCTGCCGGCACCGGGTGTGCCAATAACGCAGCGTTGGCGAGGGCTGATTTGACCTGTGAAAAAGCGCGCTCCCGATCCGGGGACCACTCGACCTTGGCTGTAGGTTTTTGCTTCTTTAATGCCGCGTACAATGGGTGCATAAGCCATGCCGCGTTTGGGAGGAAACGGTTATAAAAACTGACCATCCCCAAAAATTCTTGCAGCGCCTTGACCGTCTGCGGTTGGGGGAAATCCGTTATCGCGCGCACTTTATCCGGCAGCGGGACCGCGCCTTCTGGCGACACGCGGTGTCCCAAAAAAATCAATTTTCGTTACCCCGAATTGGCACTTCGCTGGATTAATGATCAGCCCGTGTTCTGTGAGCCTCTGAAAAACGGCTGTGAGGTGGCGTTCGTGTTCGGCTTCAGACGCGCTGGCTACCAAAATATCGTCTAAATAAGCGAACACGAAAGGGAGGTCGTGCAGCACTGCATCCATCATGCGTTGGAACGTCTGCGCGGCACCCTTGAGGCCGAAAGGCATGCGCAAAAACTCAAAAAACCCGAAAGGGGTTATAACTGCCGTTTTGGGTATGTCCTGCACGCGGACTGGAACTTGGTGATAACCACGCACCAAGTCTATTTTGGAAAAGATGCGCGCCCCCGCTAAATGCGCCGAAAAATCTTGGATGTGCGGAATCGGATAGCGGTCGTGGGCTGAAGCATTATTTAATCTGCGGAAATCACCGCACGGGCGCCACGAGCCGTCAGCTTTGGGTACCATGTGCAGGGGTGACGACCAGGCGCTGTTGGAACGCCGGACTATGCCCAGCTTTTCCAAGTTGGCGAATTCCTCGCGCGCGATGGCCAGTTTAGCTGGGTCCAACCGCCGAGCCTTTGCGAACACAGGGGGGCCAGCAGTGCTTATGAAATGCTCTACCCCGTGTTTGGCAACTGACGCTGAAAATGTAGGGACCGTGAGTGCTGGAAACTGGTTGAGTAATGCATGAAACTTACTACCCGCTGCAGTGACATTGGAATGCGCCGAAGGCAGGGCCACCCGAGCTGTGCAGGAGATAGAATAGAAAGACAGTGCATTTATAATACGTCTATTAGCAAGATCAACTAACAAACTGTTTGAGCACAAAAAGTCAGCACTTAGCATGTTGTTGCTAACTGCAGCAACAACGAAGGTCCACTCGAAGTTGCGTCCGTGGAGGGACAGGCGGAGTGTCTTCTCCCCATAGGTTTTGACCGTGGAGCCGTTCGCCGCTAACACCAGGGGCCCGTTGGCCGGCCCCAGTGTGTCCGCGTAGGTAGGCTTGACAAAACTCAGCTGGGAGCCCGTGTCCACCAGGAATTCTTTCCCAGAATTCGCGTCCGTCACGAAAAGCAGCTTGTTCTTCGTGCCGAGAGTCACAGCTGCTACCGGCTCCCGGTCCTGGTGTTTCCCTGGCGCTGGTACTGGCACGGCGGGACGCATCTGCGGGCTTTGTCGGCGAAACGTCGATGGTAGAAGCAGATGGCGTTGTCAGCTCTACTTCTCCTGGTCTCCGCCGCTGCTGCCGTCATCGGGTCCGGTGCCGCAGCCTCTGGTCTCCCTCCTTCTCGCGAAGGGGCGGTCATCTCTGCTGCCGCCGTCGTGGCTGTGCGCCGTCTATGGGAGTCGACGAGCCGTTGCGCCACCTGTCCCAGCTCGTGGTAGTCACGGTTGGCGAGCGACTGCGAGCTGGTCAGGGTAACTCTCACTGCCGGCGGGAGCGTCCTGAGGAAGAGGTGGGCGAAGATAAAACCGTCGTCATCCTCGCCTCTCAGGCTCATCATCTGTGCCATCAGATCCGCTGGCCTGTCTGCTTCTCCCTCTGATAGTGCCAGGAGCTTCTCTACCCGCTCTTCCTGCGAGGGAGTGAAAGCTCGGATTAGGGCAGCTTTCAGTGTGCCGTACTTGTTGTCTTGGGGTGGGTGGTTGGTCAAACTCTCCACCCGTTGCACTGTGAGGCTGTCCAGCTTCGCGACGACATGGTGGAACCTCGTTGCATCTGCCGAGATACCCCGAAGGTGGAATTGCGCCTCCACAGTGGTAAACCAGGAGCGCGGGTTATGTTGCCAGAAGTCGGGCAGCTGCAGCATGGTAGCTGCGTTAACCCGGTGAGCTCCTGCGGAGTCCGGCGTGGAAAGGTTGTCGTCACTGGACATAGTAGTCGTAGGTCACCAGTGTAGAAGATGCCTTACAAACGAGACTGAGTTTATTTCTCAGGAAGCTTTATTGAAAGTCACATCTTCTATCATCAAAGTTCTCAGCATAATAAGAGAAAGAAACACAACTTTCCTCCAGCTTTTATAACCCCCAGAGATACTCAACCCCCACATAGCGTATCTCACCTTTTACCCCCACAGAAGCTCAGTAAACATATGCACCCATAGTCACACATAGCCCTCGAGACTTGCTGGCATCTCTGCTCTCTTCTCCACCTCGGGGCTCCTGCCGGGACATTGTCTCTGACTTCCTTCTTCCCCCAGCACCCACCTCCTAGCCGAGGTCCCTGCTGGGGCATTGTTCATTTGGACGTTTGACTGTAGGCTCTGCACCGTCGAGCCACTGTATGCCTGTGGGGGAGAATGCGTACCATACAGCATGCTACATATGTGCATTAAATATGCACCATAACAGTAGCCATAGTGGATATTAACAGGAAACATTCATTTGACTGTAATATGTGGGCAGTCTGATCAAAATCTTTGTCACACAGGAAAGTTTCCAGATTTTTCTCAAAGATGGAGAGAGTGTCTGCCTCACAGACCCAGGCTGGTGACTGGCTCCATCAGAGAGGAGCCTGAGAACTGAAAGCTCTACCTCCCATTGTACTGTTAGAGACCCTAAGGATTACTAGAAGTCCTGCCTTCTAAGAACACAATGTTGTGTTAGGATGATAAGGTGCTATCAGGTCTTTAAGAAAACCTGGGGACAGATTCTGTCTGGTTTTATATGTCAGGAGGAGGATTTTAAATTGGATTCTGGATGCAATAGGGAGCCATGTTTTTGTGATCAGTGAACTCAGGGTGTGAGATGAGCAGATCTAGGATCTCTATTCTCAGGAACATCAGTCTGAGCCCAAACTAGAAGAATCAGAGTGGTTACAGCAGTCTGAGCTAAAGGAGGACTAAAGAGGATGTTTGACCCTGGGGTCACATGACCGTTTTATTTTGTTTCTGTCTTTCTAAGTAAATAGCTGTCACTCCATCTTTTACTTTAGAAGAGTTCTCTTTTATATTTATACTTTACTGATATTTTCGATTAGATATGTTTCTGGATAAATAACATTTCAGTGTTTAAAGTTGATGCTGTTGAACTGTAGATCTTGCTGAATGCTGTTAGAGCCGCCGTGGGTAAATATAAATAACTATTTCACACCTTCACATTTCCTGTGTCACTTCTGTCTTCTGGTTCTGCAAATTTACACAGAAGAAGCATCAGAAATATGTAGTTGTACTGATTATATTTGTATGCACAGAATAAAACATCTAAATTCTAACAAAACTTTTGCCTTGACTTGTATCTTGTCTAGACTCCATGTTAACTGTTTATAAACTTTAATAAATAAATACATGCATGTCTGCACTCCTGACTCGGCGTGAGTAAATTCATTCTAATGTGTCTGAGCTGCTATTTTATCATCAAATGATCTATGTGTTAAAGTCCATCTTAAGCAGGAAATCTTGTCTTTGTTGCTGTTCTCACATTTAAGCCTCAGTTAGAATCAGTCACTGTGAGTCACCTAAACACAACCACAGGTTAAAGATAGAGACCCCTGATGAAAAAAAGCTAAATAGACAACCAGGAAGGAAGATAATTAGTTTTAAGTGAACTGATTCCACGTGTTTTCTCTGTTTCTCCTTTTGTTTCATGTAAAATCAGACATTTTAATCACTTCAGAAAGAGAGCAGCTGCAGGAAAAACTATCAGGTAAGATTCTTAGTTTATCATTTTAAATGTTAAAGTTTAGACAACTGCAGCGTGATGTCATGTGACTCTCACAGCCAGGAACGTCACCACCCTCCAAACCTCATATACTATCATTTATCACACATGGGGCATAAAAAATGAAAACCATGCCAAAAACATGCAGGTTAGGTTAATTGGAGACTCTAAAGTGGCCCTAGGTGTGAATGTGTGTGCGAATGGTTAAGGGATAGTGCCGTATCGTGGCTGCTTCATCCATCCAGGTGGTGGATGACCCTCAATTTCCCCTCTGGGGATCAATAAAGTATACTAAATCTAAAAAAAAAAGAAAAAAAAAAGACAGAAATAATCTTCTAGGCCTGTCTGCTATCGCTCTATTAAAGTATCAATGGGTGTTTAAAAAGAGTCCAAGTGGGATCAGTCAAACATCAGCTGTTTCTTTGATGCCACACAAATGTCCTGATAAACAGTTCAGTTCACTAAACAGCCACCAGAGGTCAGTCTATCAGTGAACTGAGTTCTGGGACCAGAAATCAGAATCAGAATCAGAATCAGAATCAGGTTTATTGCCATTGTTCATGTAGTACACAAACTAGGAATTTGTCTCGGTACAATGCTGCAACATTAAACATGATAAGATAAGAGAAATAAACTATACATGTAATAAAGTGTAGGATAAGATTAAGTGATACTGGTCAACAGTTAAAATATACAGTATATTAGCCAGCAGCAGATACTGTGGAGAACTATATAGTGCAGTCGGTAATGCAGGAAGAAAACAGTGATGATTGACATGAGTCTGGTTGAGCTGCTGTACATGGTGCACGAGAGTCAATAAGTCACTTAGTGTTCAGCAGTCTAATGGCAGAGGGGAAAAACACAGAAATTCAGACAGTGGACACATGAAACTAGAGATCAGGAAACTGTTGATGGATTGTCATGTTTGGTTTAGTGGACATCAAGTTTTAGACAAACAAACTTGTCTTAACATTTAGGCTGAATCCCAGTGAGAACTAGAAGACATTTTCCTCTTCCTGTAGCTTCATGTCCATGTGGTGACTGTGTCTCGCTCCCACTGGGAGCTGATTCAAATTTGAAGCCAACAAGCTAGTCATAGAAAACTGACAACATGTTTAATTTTATATTTTGAAAAGATTCTCTTATGAAAATGAGCAACCTTGAAAATGAAACCAACAAAGTGAAGGAATCTAACAGTGAGCTCTAGGCCAGAGTTACAGAGAAGAGAAAGAAGAAAAACAGCAAACAGCAGATTCAAATGTCACATTGTCCAGACTGTTGTAACACTGTGTTGATGTTGTGTTGATTGTGATTGCAGAGCTACAGACTCTGAAAAATAACAGCCGCAAGTTAGAGGAGGAAATAAAAAAAGAGAAGAAGAAGAATGAAGGTAATAAATACAGACAAAATGTATATGTTTAGTTAGTACAGTGCATCCGGAAAGTCTTCACAGCGCTTCACATTTTCCACATTTTGTTATGTTGCCACCCTTATTCCAAAATGGATTAAATTAATTTTTTTTCCTGCCAGTCTAACTTAGTCCTGCCTGCGTCAGAGTCTGTCTTTTCTGCTGGTCAGAGGTTGTCCATGACAGTGAAAGATGAGGGTGTGCAGCAGAGGTAACTTGGGATCACAGTTGGTGGTCGTGATGCCTCGTATTATCCAATCAGCATGGAGTCAATCCAAAACCCTGCCCACACTTCCTGAAGCCAGGGCATGAAGAGACCGAGTGGTGACAGAGGGTTGGCTAAACTTTTATTGATAAAAATTACATATTTTAACTGAGTGACTCCATACTGAGGGATGCACACCCCCGTAACCTTAGGAAAGCACGTAATATATTATAGATTGATACAAAATGCCATTGTCTGCAGTAAAAACATGCAAATGGTACAATAAATCATGAAAGAATATGATGTTCATATTTTATTCGGTGTATCAAAAACAGTAATTAACTTTTTATATGTTAAAGATGGAAAGACTGTATTGTACTGAGGCAAATTAAGATTCACTGGAAAATTGCCGCTTCTCAGTTAATTGTTAATAAATCGATAAGGTGAGAAACCTAATGAATTAATTGATAACTTGCATCCCTAGTAGGTACGCTTGAGTTTCCAGAAAAATTAAAGGGGTCATTGACTGCACTTGTTCCACATTTTAACATCTCAACAGCTTTTTTATTTTTCCTGGATTTCTTGAAACGCTCTGATTAAAGCCTGTCACTTGAAGAAACATCCTTCAGCTTTTCAACTCCGCCCTCCGTCTTACATCAGTTAGCCATTAGCTGACTAGCTTCTAGCCTCCTTGTAGCTGGGATGAGCAGCACTGGTTCACCGATCAACAGTTGTTTGTGGATGTCATGACTGATTAGAATATTCAGTCCATGTGCAAGGTGCAGCAACAGAGAGACAATCAAACAGTATACACGCTTGAATGCTTTATTAAATCTCAAAACTCGCACTGCTACAGAACAGTCACTCACCAGAGGAATGGGCCTGTGGAGAGAAAGTGAGAACTGTGAGCAGAGGAAAGGAGATCGGGAAATACTGTAGGGCGAGACAAATTACCACTTACGTGGGCTCCGAGGGAGCACAGGCAGAATCCCAGCGGGGAATAGACAAAACGGCAGGGCAAGAAACTGCTGGTGGAGTCTGACCGGGCGGAGGTTTCCGTCGTGGGAAAAGTTGTGGCAGGAGAGCACGCGCCACGTGCTGGGTGACTCACTGATCATCGCAATCCGAAGCTGCTGTTCAAGCTGAGTTGCTGAGCTACGGCATCTCAAAGAGCAGTGTCTCGCTCTGTGGTACCTGCTCCTCTCCTACGGCCAGCTGGGGGATGCCCCGCCATGAAGCGGCTCCCCTACGTTGCCTGCGAGAATAAAGCAGAGTTGCGTGTGACGTATACGATTTCAATGGAATAGTAAAAAACATTTTTGGCATTTCTGGAAGAAAAAAAAAAACAAGAAAAAGGCTGTTTTTGTTTTGTTTTTTGTTTTTTTAAAGAGAATTGACTGTTCTGAAAATGTTTTGATAATTAGGTGAAGAGTCGACTCATTTCAGACAGTTAAAACCTAGAAACACACCATTTCTCAGTCAGTAGCCCCTTGAAGGTTAACCCCTTGCACTCTGGCCAATTTTCCAAAAAAACGCCAAAAAATAATGTGCCCAAAGTAAATCGAAAGCTGTTATTCAACCCTTTGCAGCGTCTTCATGGGGTTGGTCTTATTTAAAAGAAAACACTTTGAATTTTTTGGCAAAAAAAACAATGATCTCTCTGCGTGCTCCGGCCACTGAGTTACAGTCATCTAAACATACTGAACTTGAAGAAAATAAATTTGGCCACGGTGTTTTTTTGGATACAAATGCTTGCAAATAACACACAGCTGTCCCATCCGGCTGGAAAATGCAACAGAAATGTAGAACCAAGTGTTATCCAGCTGAGATCCAAATTTGGTAACAATACCACAAAAAATGAATATTTTACACAGCTTTGTTCTCAGGTAGTTCCCAGGCGTTTTGGAACTGTGCCAAACTGTGCCAAATGGCACAGTTTGGAAAAACATCTGTAACTTTTGAATAATTCAATGTAGAATCTTCATTATGGGCTCTAATGAAAGGTCACATTCAGGGCTGTGTCTGTGCGTGTGTGTGGGGGGGTTGTCCCCCCCCCCCGCTACAAAGGACCGAGTTCAGCCCTCGCTACATGACGGATTACACTCGTTGCATGTTTCCACAGCAACGCTGTCACAGCGGCTTTCCCCCCCTCGCTACTGTGTGTGTGGGGGGGGGGGGTTGTCCCCCCCTCGCTACAGAGGACGGCCATCGCTACATGATGGAATAGACTCATATGGCTATGTGGCGACCGCTGCGCAGTCAGCACGGCTTCCCCCCGCGGATCGGGGGGCGTTTGGACCGTGAACGCCCCCCCCGCTCCTCTTCTGCAGCGGGGGGGGGGGGGGCCTTCACGGTCCGAACACGGCAAATGAACCGTTTATCGCGGCGCACGCACTTCATACTTCGTGCGCCATACAGTTGTAATTTACCGATCGGTCAAAAGTCATTTTTGGATTACAGTTTTCAGGGAGAAATAATAATTTAGCTTATAACACCTTACCTCTTCACAGCAGCAGAGTCCTGGCGAACTTCTCTTCCCCATTGTCAGACGAACGCGACGCTGGTCCGCTCGTGGATCCCGGTCAAAACATAATTCCAATATTGCGGTTCTGGTGAATGATTTACGACCTTTGTCGTCGGCCTCCGTCGGTCTATGATGATGGAAGAGAATCCTAAACGTCTATTCTGCTGGAATGAGTGTAGGTCCCACTTATGGGTGTTTTCCATGCTGCTGGGTCTGTAGCAGGTTCGTCCAGCGTCCTTTTTTTTTTCATCTGCTGCAACAGTAAATCTCTCTTCACCCAGCCCGAACTTCTGTGCTTCAATTGGCTCCTGCATTCACAGTAGGCGGGTCCTCCTTCCTAGGTTTTCATTCATTGGTTCTTCAAGGTTTCAGAAAGCCAATTCAAGGCTCTTATTAGTTGAATGAGAGGTCAATCAGATGAACTAATCTGTTCGCGGCTGTGTCTGCAGCTTGTTTTTTCAGTGGCGCTTGGACGCCAACACCAACTACATCACCACCATCAGGACCATGCGTCCGAGAGCGCACGAGGACGCACGAGTGCGCCCTCGTGCGCCCTAGGATGCAGAGACTTGCCCGCCCGCGGTACAGCGGAGCGCAAGTGGTTAAAGAGAAAAATCAAAACTTGGGTTGCTTAGAGAAAAGAAAAATTGAGGATTAACTCCAACTAATCACTGCTTTCTAAAAGAAGGTGGCACAAATTTAAGGAAAAATTAAAAATTGTAAAACGTTCAGTGAAGGAAAGCATTCCAAGAACAAAAAGAAACTGCATTTACCTTGAGTAAAAACAGGAGAGCTGTGTGAAAGCAGGAGAGAGAGTGAGCAAAGCTCCCTTTCCTGAGGCCAGAAGAAAAAGAGAGAGAACTCTAGTGTCAGTGGGTTAAAAAAGGGAGCAGATTCACATGCATGGGCGGTCTTTAATGTGACGTACCAATCAGGGAGTACATGACTAACTCTCTGAAATGCTTAATTACCATAGAGCTAGGGATACTGGGATAAATACATGTGGCTAACACAGTTTTGTCTAACAACAACATTCCTATATGATATCTGGCTAATCTATGAGAATTCATAATGAAGAAAAACATGCAGAAATATTCATGACACACAAATGATGCAGCAGAGTCAGAAGCTTGTCAGGAACTCAAATCCTGGCCGGGTCATGCCGAAGACCATATAAAAGTGGAACTTCCTGCCGTCCAGCTTGGTGCTCAGCAGAAATGGAATGGAAGAGGGAAATTTGTGGCGACACCTTGCATGGCAGCAGCCCTTTGATTCTACACTTGGGGTGTGTGTGATTAACACAGTAGATAGGTAAAACACAATCTTGTTCTACTGTACATGATTGCTTGTACAGTTGAATGACAATAAAGGGTGATTTAATTTTAATTTAATTTAATTTAATTTAACTCTCCTTCAGTAGCTGCAATCATAAAGCCTGAGGTCTCAGCAGGGAGTCTTTTGTTCTGCACCTCTTCTGCTCCATTTCACACTAAGGTGTGACTTCAGTGCTGCTGAGAAGGAGAAAGGGGAGAGGGCATCTCTGGACTTCACCCAGAAGCTGCTTGGATCCTGTGGGGGTGATGAAGCTGGGAACAGAGTTAAAACCGTCTCAAACGTTGATAAATTGAGCAACAGAGTTCATGAGAGGGAACTGCAGAGTTGAATCTGGCTGGAGTGTGCTACAGAGAAAAGCTGTAGGGCTGAAAAATGGTGTGAAAAGTCACAATCAGGGTTGAGTGACTCAGGCATTTATTTCTAATGTTACACTGATGTTGTTCCAGAGTTACAGGATAGAAATGGGAGACTGGTGACAACTAACGCCAAGTTACAGGAGCTGAGCGGTAAGACACATGAAGAGACGTTAGAAAACATGAGAATTTTATTTGAACTGAAAAATTCTGTTTGAAAAACAAGTGAGATAAAAAAGTGTAAAACTGGAAGACAAGAAAGTTCAAGAACAAAATAAAGGAGCATCAATGTCAGACTAAAAGTGATTAAATCTGTCTTTAAAATGTGACATTAAGGGAAGTGCTGCCCTGATGGATGGAAGAGATTTGGATGGAGCTGCTACTTTATATCCACTGAGGAGAAAACCTGGTCTGAAAGCTGGACAGATTGTGAGAAGAAAGACGCTCATCTGGTGATGATCAAGAGTGCAGAGGAACAGGTGGGTGTGTCTGTTTATTATTGGATTGAGATGTGAAAATCATTGTTAGGAAATTGATGAAAAACAGAGAAGATCTGAAGTTCTGACTAATCCAGAGATTCACAAAGCAAGAAACTAGATTTCTGATGTCTGAAATCATCTGAATTTCTAGTTTAAACATGAAGGAAACAATCCACCTCCATTAATTTTACAGACATATTTACACAATAAAAAGATAAGAAAATTAATTTTGAATGGAGAAAATAATCTTGTCTTTCTTTCTTGATAGAATTTTGTCAGTGAGCTGACTAAGAGAAGAGGATCCTGGATTGGACTGACAACTGTTTCTACACAACCATCAGGATATCAGTGGCGGTGGGTGGATGGATCAGAGGCGACACAAACGTGAGGTTTCTCTTTTATTTCTGATGAAAATGATTTTAAAGGATCCATTTATTCAAGGTACTGACATAACGCACGGCTCAGGAGACGCACACACACAGGCTCAGAGTAGTTCAAATAGTTTATTAGCAACAGGAGTGAATGGATGTGTGTCTGCGAGATGTAGGTGTGTTGGTGGCGGCGTCTGCTTCGGGCACAGAGGCAGGAGACCGTACAGCCGGACAACCCTATGGGAAAAGCACAAGGAGAAGGGTGACGGGCACACACCAACACAGGAAATATGATAGCGAGAGAGGAGCTTACTTGGATGGGATAGATGGCTGGCACAGCAAGGGACGAGACCCGGTAGACAGCCACCTGCAGGGCCCGGTGCAGCAGCGAGGAGATGGAGACGGAGAGGAAAAGTCCGCCGCCGGGAAATCCACCTGTGCACAGGGGAGCAGACTTCAAAGGGAAAAGGTAAGGGCTTCTTACCGAAACGACGGCTGAAGAGGTAGTAGTACTCACAGCAATAATGATGAGCGAAATCTGACGGCTTCAGGCCGAAGCTCAGGGCGAGGCGGCTTATATCCCTCGCCGCTGATGACGAGCAGGTGTGCGAGCAGGTGGCGCCGCTGATGAGCGGCGCGGCGTGACAGTACTCCCCCCTCTAGCAGCGCCTCCTGGCGATGGCTTCTCGGGGTGCGCTCGGTGGAAATCAGCGATGAGCGATGGGTCCAACACAAACGACGGGCGAACCCACTGCCGATGTTCAGGCCCATAGCCCTCCCAGTCCACCAAGTACTGCAACCCACGACCCCGGTGCCGGGAATCCAGGATCAGAATCAGAATCAGAATCAGAATAAACTTTATTGCCAAGCATGTAAAAAAACACACGAGGAACTTGACTTGACATTGGTGCGCATGCGCGCGACACAACGACACGGCAGCCATAACAGGCGCCTCATCAAACAGAGATAGATAAGAAAGGGAGGGGAGGGGAGGGAACGACACAAGGGGGGAGGAGAGAAAAAAAACTTCGTTATCAGAATACAGCTTATTTTTAAGCAGATTATGATTACAATGAAAAAAAATCTCTCAATAGCACAGAGCAACAATCAACCACAAAAAACCAAAAAGACCAAAAGTCAGAGAGAATCAGTGAATGGATGGATGTAATTCAGTATTATGAATCAGTGTGTTCGTGTATGTTGAATGCAGGTGGGTGTTTATCAGTTACTGGAGGCAGCAAAATCTCTCCCAGCCGAGATGTTATGTCTTAGTGTCTGAAACTCGGAAGCATGTCCTTGAGGCATGGCAGATGGAAATTTCCTGAGCCAGTCACATGTCAATGAGAGTTCAGATGCAGTCCCAGTATGTTTATGAAAGAGAAGCACAATCTTCTGTTTTGTCTTAAACCAGGAGGAAAATAGACAACAGGGCGAATTCAAGGTCTGATAGACACAGATCACTCAGAGCATAGAATTTTACACCTCCAGCAATCCTGTGTTCATAATTTCCATACATAGGCTTTAAATCCATTCCTTGGAGGCACCAAAGACGACTCCAGATGTTTCCCTTCTAGAACATGGGTAAACATGTCCGGTAGGGTCCATCCCTCTACAATGCATGCAGGTGGTAATTTCCATGTTATCATTGCCGATAGTTAGTGCACTCCCCCGTCTAGTCGAATTGTTGAGAAGCAGCTATGCCGGGACCGCTTTTAATTAGCTCTTCCAGTTAATTTTTCGATACACCAGGAAAAACTCCAGAGCCAATCAGCAGAAAATCCTGTGATCCTAGCCAAACCAGGTAGATGTTTCCACATCCTCAGTCGAATCATGCAGACACATGCATTCCAATCCATGGGTCTCTCCATAGGGGCTCCCCCTGGCCCGAATTTATATAAAATGTTGTTAATCTTATTAAAGCCGCTCACCAAATCCATTCTTTTCGTTTGGTTCAAGATTCAGCCAGAAGACAGCGACGCAGACAAGACAGCAAGCTGGGATTCTCAGTTAAGGAGGGAAGGAGGGTAAAAGGGAGCAAAGAAAAAGGCGTCTGTTCTCTCTGAAGGGCAGAAGCAGAAGCATCCGTCCCAGGCCGGATGGCCACCAATCATCCGGGGCGCGGGTTGCGCAGCAGGAGGGGGGCAAAGGGGGTCGGAGACTGCCAGCTTCACCTTGGACACTTGGAAGGTGGGATGGATGCGGAGGGAGGGGGGAATAGCTACACGCACAGCCACCGGGTTGATGATCCTGGTGATGGGGTAAGGACCCATGAAGCGCTGTGCCAGCTTCCTCCTCTCGCCTTTTAATGTCACGTCCTGGGTGGACACGTATACTTGTTGCCCAACCCTGTACGCCGGGGCAGGTCTTCTGTGCCGGTCCGCCACGGCTCGGTTGCGCTCCGCCGTGCGTAAAAGCGCATTACGCGCTGATGCCCAGATGGAGCGGAACTGCCTGAGATGCGCCTTCACTGAGGGGACAGTTACCTCACTCTCCTGCGCCGGGAACAGCGGGGGGTCGTAACCCAGGAACGCCTTAAAGGGAGACATCCCTGTAGCAGAAGAGCAAGCGGTGTTATGGGCGTATTCAACCCAGGCAAGATGGTTACTCCAGGACGTGGGTTTGGATGCCGTTACACAGCGGAGCGCAGCCTCCAGCTCCTGGTTGGTCCGCTCACACTGCCCGTTGGATTGGGGGTGATGGCCGGAGGAGAGGCTCACCTTGGCTCCTATGGCATTGCAAAACGATCTCCAAACCTCAGAGGAAAATTGGGGCCCCCGGTCCGAGACCACGTCCACCGGAATCCCATGCAGCCTGACCACGTGTTGGATGAGGAGGTCCGCCGTCTCCAGGGCAGTTGGGAGACCTCGTAGGGGGACGAAGTGCACAGCCTTGGAGAAGCGGTCAACGATGGTCAGGATGGTGTCATAGGTGTTCGAGACTGGGAGTCCGGTGACGAAGTCCAGGGTGATATGCGACCAGGGCCTGCCAGGGACGGGCAGAGGCTGGAGCAAACCCGCTGGAGGGGCATTACCCGACTTGTTGGTGGCACACACTGGACAGGCCCGGGCGTAGCGGGCAGCATCCCTCCGCAGGCCCGGCCACCAGAAGGACCGCTGGAGGAGGTCTATCATCCGGGAGGAGCCAGGGTGACAGGTGAGCTTGGAAGTGTGTAACCAGTGGATGACCTCTCCTCGAACCGTGGATGGCACGAACAGCCTCCCCTCCGGTCCGCCGCCAGGGTCAGGTTCCACTTCCTGCGCCTTCCGGATCTTGCTCTCAATGTCCCATGTGATGGCTCTGAAGGTGATGGTGAACTGGAACCTGGCGAAGAACAAGGACCAGCGTGCCTGGTGGGCGTTCAGGCGCCTGGCAGATCTGAGGTATTCCAAGTTCTTGTGGTCCGTCAGGACCACAAACGGCAGGTCCGCCCCCTCTAGCCAGTGACGCCACTCCTGTAGCGCAAGCTTGATGGCAAGAAGCTCTCTGTCACCCACGTCGTAATTTCTCTTCCCCGGGGACAAGCGCTGGGAGAAGGCGGCGCAGGGCCGCTTAATACCGTCGTCTGGCGACCGCTGGGATAGCACCGCCCCCACTCCTGTGTCCGAAGCGTCCACTTCCACGATGCACTGCAGCGCGGGGTTGACTTGGCTCAGGACCCGGGAGGAGGAGAACTCCGCCTTCAACGCCTGAAAAGCAGCTGCGGCCTCTTCGGTCCACCGGAACGGAACCTTAGGGGACGTGAGGCGGGTCAGCGGGCCGACGATGGTGCCAAAGTTTGGGACGAAGCGGCGGTAGAAATTCGCAAATCCAACGAACTGTTACACCTGCTTCCGTGATGCAGGTGTAGGCCATTCCACCACCGCCTTCACCTTCTCTGGGTCTGGGAGCACCTGGTCATGAGAGATGATGAATCCCAGGAAGGATGTTGTTCTGGCGTAAAATTCACACTTCTCAGCCTTCACGTATAGCCGATTCTCCAGCAGTGTTTGGAGGACCCGCCTCACGTGGACCTGGTGCTCGTCCCTGGACTTGGAGAAGATGAGTATATCATCCAGGTAGACGAACACAAAAAGGCTGATGAAATCCCGGAGGACGTCGTTGATGAGGCGCTGAAAGACGGCTGGAGCGTTGGTCAGCCCAAACGGCATAACTAGGTATTCGAAGTGGCCGTTCGGGGTATGGAAGGCTGTTTTCCACTCATCTCCCTCCCGGATCCGGACGAGGTGGTATGCGCTGCGTAGATCCAGCTTGGTGAACCAAGTCGCCCCCTGGAGGGAGTGGAAAGCGGTGTCCATGAGGGGCAGGGTGTAACGGTCCTTCTCTGTTATATCATTAAGTGCACGGTAGTCAATGCAAGGACGGAGAGATCCGTCCTTCTTACCAACGAAGAAGAACCCTGCCCCCACGGGTGATGACGATGGGCGGATTATCCCAGCACTCAGCGACTCCTTAACCACTTGCGCTCCGTTGTTCCGCGGGCGGGCAAGTCTCTGCGTCCTATGACGCAAGAGGGCGCGCGAGAGCGCGCGAGAGCGCGCTCGTGCGCCCTCGTGCGCATGACGCATGATAAGGATATTGATGGTGATGGTGTAGGTGGTGTGCCCTCCAAGCGCCACTGAAAAAAAAATCTGCAAACACAGCCGCGAACAGATTAGTTCATCTGATTGACCTCTCATTCGACTAATAAGAGCCTTGAATTGGGTTTCTGAAACCTTGAGGAGCCAATGAATGAAAATCTAGGAAGGAGGACCCGCCTACTGTGAACGCAGGAGCCAATTGAAGCACAGAAATTCTGGCTGGGTGAAGCGATATTTACTGCTGCAGAAGGACTCTGTACAAATCTACTACAGACCCAGGCTCATCCAGCAGCATGGAAAACACCCACAAGTGGGACCTGCACTCATTCCAGCAGAATAGACGGAGGCCGACGACAAAAGTCGTAAATCATTCGCCAAAACGGCAATAATGGAATTATATTGATCGGGATCCACGAGCGGAGCAGCGTCGCGTTCGTCTGACGCGTGGGAAGAGCTGTTCGCCACGACTCTGCTGCTTTGAAGAGGTAAGGTGTTATAAGCTAAATTATTATTTATCCCTGAAAACTGTAATCCAAAAATGACTTTTGACCGATCGGTAAATTACAACTGTACTGCGCACAAAGTGCGTGCGCCGCGATAAACGGTTCATTTGCCGTGTTCGGACCGTGAACGCCCTTCCCCCCCGCTGCAGAAGAGGAGCGGGGGGGGGGGGTGGCCACGGTCCGAACGCTCCCCGGTCCGCGGGAGGAAGCATATCAGTCTATTCCATCATGTAGCGATGGCCCTCTCTGTAGCGAGGAGGGGGGGCGTTCACGGTCCGTTCACGGTCCCCCCCCCCACACACACACACAGTAGCGGGGGGGGGGGAGCCGCTGTGAAAACATGCAAGGAAAAAAAAAAAAAAGAAAAAAGAGTGTATTCCGTCATGTAGCGAGGGCCGAATTTGGTCCTCGGTAGTGGGGGGGGGGGGAACGACCCCCCGCCCACACACACACACACAGAAACAGCCCTGAGTGTGACCTTTCATTAGAGCCTAAAATGAAGATTCTACATTGAATTATTCAAAAGTTACAGACGTTTTTCCAAACTGTGCCATTTGGCACAATTTGGCACAGTTCCATAACGCCTGGGAACTACCTGAGAACAAAGCTGTGTAAAATATTCATTTTTTGTGGTATTGTTACCAAATTTGGATCTCAGCTGGATAACACTTGGTTCTACATTTCTGTTGCATTTTCCAGCCGGATCGGACAGCTGTGTGTTATTTACAAGCATTTGTATCCAAAAAAACACTGTGTCCAAATTTTTTTTCTTCAAGTGCAGTATGTTTAGATGACTGTAACTCAGTGGCCGGAGCACGTAGAGAGATTATGTTTTTTTTGCCAAAAAATTCAAAGTGTATTCTTTTAAATGAGACCAACCCCATGAAGATGCTGCAAAGGGTTGAATAACAGCTTTTGATTTACTTTGGGCACGGTTTTTTTTTGGCATTTTTAGGAAAATTGCCCGGAGTGCAAGTGGTTAAGGTATGTGTTCATTGTCTCCTTCTCCGGTGCCGATAGGCTGTAGAGCCATCCAGAAGGTAAGGGCGCCCCCTGGCGGAGATTGATAGCGCAGTCATAGGGCCGAGGAGGAGGGAGAGACATTGCCTTAGATTTGCTGAATACCATACCCAGGTCGTGAAATTCTTGTGGCACCAGGGACAGGTCCGGGGGTGCAGCGTCCGTTGGAGGGGGAGAAGCGGACGGAGAGCAGGCAGCGGACTGAAGACAGGTGCCCATGCAGAACGTACTCCATGCCGACACCCCGGCGGACTTCCAATCCAGGACAGGGTTGTGGAGGCGTAGCCAGGGATACCCCAGGATGACGGGCGACACAGAGTTGGGCAGGACGTAAAAGGTCATCTCCTCCCGGTGGTTTCCTGAGATGATTACCGGAACGGGGATGGTCTGGTGTGTAACTCTCCCAAGGGAGGCACGAGAGAGGTTGACCAGGGAGATTGGGTTTCTCAGTGCCTGGCAGCGGATGCCCAATTGGGTTGCCAGGCTTTGTGAAATAAAGCTGCCTTCTGCGCCCGAATCCACCAGTGCGTGGGTGAGATGCCCAGTGGGGTTGTGGCAGAAACGGATGGGCAGCTTTAATTGGGTGAGAGTATTTAACCGGTTGACATCCGTGAGGCCCCCTACAGTGACTCGCGGACCCCGCCGACTGGCTTTCCGTGGGTAAAGCTTCACCGTGTGTTGGTCATCTCCGCAATACATGCAGAGATCCAACTCACGGCGGCGTTGTTTCTCCGCAAGGGAAAGCTTTGTCCAGCCCGTCACCATCGGCTCCGACTCCTCGGGGCACGATGGTGGCGGCGCCGCCAGGGGGAGAGCTTGGAACAGGCGCGGCGAGACTCCACGAGGGCGAGAAGAAGATGACTTCCGTCCCGAGGAGCGCTCGCGCAGCCTGTTGTCCAAACTAATCGCTAAGGATGTCAGCTCCGCTAGCGTCTCAGGGATATCCCGTCCAGCTAGTTCATCCCTCAGATCATCATTGAGACTGCGGAGGAAAAGGCCACAGTGGGAGCGTTCCTCCCAGCCTAATTCCTCTGCCGCTACCCAGAAGTCGACCGCGTAGTCCGCTGCCAACCGGCTTCCCTGCTGGAGGGCAAGACGCCGATCGACTTGGACCGTCTCGGTAAGAGTATGGTCGAAGACCTCCAGGAAGCGTCTCACAAACTGGTCATATGTGAGGGTGGCATAACTGGGCCTCGCCATTACGGCGTAGGTCCAAGTTAATGCTCGCCCCTCCAGGAGATTCCCGATATAACCAATTCGGCTATGATCTGAGGGAAAGTCCCCGGGCACCCGGTGGAAAACGGACTCACACTGCATAATAAACCCCCGCGCTCCGCCGAGCTTACCGCTAAAGCGGGCGGGGGTTGGAATGGGTGTGAGCCGAACCGGTGCACCCGGAGCCTGCTGGACGGCCACTGGCGCAGCAGGAGCCGCGCCACCCTGACGAGCCGGGGGGAACGGCTGTTGGGGGTCCAAGCGGCCCAACCGGTTAGTGATATTGATCAACTGATTAAAAATCACCTGTTGCTGATAGACAACTTGATCCACTCGAGCCTCGAGAGTGGAAAGCCGGTGTGCGAGCCCGCCGTCTGCCGAGCCGCTCTGCTGAAGCCGTACTGACATAACGCACGGCTCAGGAGACGCACACACACAGGCTCAGAGTAGTTCAAATAGTTTATTAGCAACAGGAGTGAATGGATGTGTGTCTGCGAGATGTAGATGTGTTGGTGGCGGCGTCTGCTTCGGGCACAGAGGCAGGAGACCGTACAGCCGGACAACCCTATGGGAAAAGCACAAGGAGAAGGGTGACGGGCACACACCAACACAGGAGATATGATAGCGAGAGAGGAGCTTACTTGGATGGGATAGATGGCTGGCACAGCAAGGGACGAGACCCGGTAGACAGCCACCTGCAGGGCCCGGTGCAGCAGCGAGGAGATGGAGACGGAGAAGAAAAGTCCGCCGCCGGGAAATCCACCTGTGCACAGGGGAGCAGACTTCAAAGGGAAAAGGTAAGGGCTTCTTACCGAAACGACGGCTGAAGAGGTAGTAGTACTCACAGCAATAATGATGAGCGAAATCTGACGGCTTCAGGCCGAAGCTCAGGGCGAGGCGGCTTATATCCCTCGCCGCTGATGACGAGCAGGTGTGCGAGCAGGTGGCGCCGCTGATGAGCTGCGCAGCGTGACAGGTAGAACAGCATGATCTAAATGACTTTTTCTCCATACTGTGTGATGATGTTTTAAAGTGTAAAGGAGGTCCAAGTTGTCTGACAGAAGAGACACTAATGAGTCTGAGCTGTAGGGTTTAGACCAGGAACCAGGACCATCAGTTTATACATCAGTGATCAGTCCAGAGTGGTTCCAGAGTCATATTTAATACATTAGGCTGCTATGACACGTTTTAACACGATTTAATGTTTTATTCTTCATGCAGCTTCTGGGCACCAGGATATCAGTATCCAGGTTACTACAGGTTTGGAGTGTGCTGCTACTCTCAGGGGAAATGGACATGGGATTATAATGAAAATATTAAGACTTGGATCTGTGAAAAATAATTTAATTGATGTCAGAATAGTGAATAATGTGTGATGAAAATAACATTTATCAAAGTAAAACAAAGACAAAAACAGTTTCAAGTGTTCTGAAACATCTTCAACATCCCATCATGTTTTCAGTCATTTCTGTTGCATCAGTTCCACTGATCGTCTTTCTGTGGTTTGTGGTGAATATAGAACAGTCAGGTTGTCAGCTGTCTAAAATAGACGGACTTCATTCTGAAGAATCCTAAACTAAAGGTTGTATTGACTCCAGTTTACCTGAATTATTTACCTGTTACTGCTGTTAACAGTTAATATCTTTATTTTCTCTTTAGTAGAAGAGGAAGTGAAAATCTGGACATTATGACAAGGTGACGATGAATGAAACACCTCATCATCCTTCATTTAGGGACTAATTCTACTTTGTCTCCCTGATTATTCTGATTTAGCTCTTAGAGCTCTATTTAGTATGAACAATAAAATCATGAAGTTCAGCATTAAGAAGGACTCACAACTCCTGTCCACGCTGATAAAAGAGTTTAATTGACCTCTGATGTAAACGAGTTTCTGACTCCATTGGAGCAGTTTTGTAAACTTTACATGGACAACAATCCTAATTCTTCTCATATCAGGCCTCTCTGTCCATCATGTGTCTGAAACTAATATTAGCTCCTCTTTTAAACAACATGATGAATGACTGTTGGACAGTGTTCAATCCAACTTTATTTATATGGCCCAAACACCACACACACAAGCAGCAGTGCAGCAGTAGACATAATAGTCAGCTAGCTATGACATGCAAAATCATTCCAAACCTGTGAATAATGTTCAGTTAAAACATGCTGCCACCTTCTAGCTAGCCAGCTTGTCACACAGCCATGAACACAACTAGTAATATATCAGTAGCCATAGTGGATATTAACAGGAAACATTCATTTGACTGTAATATGTGGGCAGTCTGATCAAAATCTTTGTCACACAGGAAAGTTTCCAGATTTTTCTCAAAGATGGAGAAAGTGTCTGCCTCACAGACCCAGGCTGGTGACTGGCTCCATCAGAGACAAGCCTGATAACTTAAAGCTCTACCTCCCATAGCACTGTTAGAGACCCTAAGGATTACTAGAAGTCCTGCCTTCTAAGAACACAATGTTGTGTTAGGATGATAAGGTGCTGTCAGGTCTTGAGATGAGATGAGATGAGATTCAACTTTATTGTCATTACACATGTATGAATACAAGGTAACGAAACGTGACTTGGCATTTGGGCACGCTCTGCAGAGCGCATCCAAGGCCGGGGCAGCCGCTAGGCGCCAGTCATAAAGAAGAAAGGAAAAAAAAGAAAAAGAGAATGGGTATGACACAGTAGGCGAGAGAAAAAAAACATGTTTTATCAGAATGACGCTCGGCAAGTGAGTGAAATTTTGATTGCAGGCAAAAAAAACCTCAATGCACATTTAGCAGACATTTAGCAGGAGATCACACACAAAAGTTGAGAGGCAGTGTATTGTATGCATGTAATGTTGTATGCATTGTGTAGTGTAAATGTAACAGTTGTTAGTGAGCAGCAGAGGGCGCCTCCTGGCAGTGGATAGATGTTATAATCATGTGACTTATAAACAAGTCCAGAGTCCAGAGTCCAGAGTCTATCTCTCTTGCTCTCTCTCTTGCTTGCAGAAGGCACATGGGCATTGTCCTTGAGGGTCCAATCCGCTGATACGACAACAACTGATTGTGATTGTCCTTCCGCTTATTTGAATGAATGAATGAATGAATTTATTTCGGATAGTACATTACAGGTTAAAAGAAACTGTATAATATAACAACAAGGTCAAATTAGACAAAGACTCCTTCTACTATACAATTCCACGTGAGTTATCCGAAATGGGTGATGGCTGAAGCCGCAGCTTATATTGCCCACCCATATTCCATCCAAGAATTCAAAGGAGAAAAAAGAGAAAACAAGACAAGAGCGATTACAATTTAAAACAAGGCTAAGACAAAATATGACTGAGAGAAAAAGAAAACTGAGCTAGTCTAAGTTAAGCGGTTACTATTCAAAAACAAATCTAAGACATAGTGTCACAGAGAAAAAAGAAAAACTAAGCTATAACACAACACAGGCTGGAAATGTCAATCCTTATGTGAGTTTACATGTCGTCTTGTAAATATGTTTGGAGTATTTCTTCCTTTAGTTTTTGTTTAAATTGTCCAAGCTTTGTACATGATTTTAATTCAGGTCCAAAATCGTTCCATAATCTGACACCTTGCACTGAAATACAGTGTTGCTTGGTAGTTGTTCTCACTGTAGGCTTTTGAAATATACATGTTCCTCTGAAGTGATATCGTTTCTCCCTTGTTTGGAACAACTTTTGGATATTTGCGGGCAGTGATAGATTCTTCACTTTGAACATTATTATTGCGGTTTTAAAGTCGATCAGATCTTTCAACTTGAGAGTTTTTTGTTTAAGAAAAAGTGGGTTTGTTGGTTCCCTGTAAGCTGCTTTGTTGATTATTCTAATAGCTCTCTTTTGAAGCATAAAGAGTGGATATATGTTTGTTTTATATGTATTTCCCCATACTTCATTACAATATGTCATGTATGGGAGTATTAATGAATGATACAAGGTGTATAGTGTGGGTTGATTCAGCAAATTTTTCACTCTGTGTAATATTGCAATTGATTTGGATACTTTACCTTTTATATAATTAATATGTGGCTTCCAACACAGTTTGTTATCAATTATTACTCCAAGGAATTTAGTTTCGGATACCCTTTCAATCTCTACACCATTTACACTGAGTTTGGGTACTGGGTAGTTGTGATGGTTGTTAAAGACTATAAATTTTGTCTTGCTTAAATTGAGCGTTAATTTGTTCGAATCAAACCACAGTTTCAGCTTTCCTAATTCCTTTCCGAGTGTATCCAGAAGTTGTTCCAAGTTGTTTCCACTGCATAGCAGGTTAGTGTCATCAGCAAACAATATTAAGTCCATTTTTTCTGAAACTTTACATATATCATTTATATACATATTGAATAATAATGGTCCCAAAACTGAACCCTGTGGGACTCCACAGGTGACCTTCAGTAGCTCTGAGTTTTTGTTGTTAACACATACAAACTGATATCTATTCTTTAAGTAACTTCTTAACCAGGACAGTGCTACCCCTCTGATACCACAATTTTGTAGTTTCTTTAATAATAGATTGTGATCTACTGTATCAAATGCTTTTTTAAGATCCAGGAATACTCCAACTGAATACTCTTTATTTTCAATGGCTGTTGATATTTTTTCTGTAAATTCCATTAAGGCATATGCTGTTGTCCTTTTGTGTCTGAACCCATATTGCTGCTCACACAATAAATCATTCTTCAGTATGAAGTTGTCAATTCTCTCATAGAATATTTTTTCAAGTATCTTGGAAAATTGCGGTAATAGTGAAATTGGTCTGTAGTTGGAGAGTTCCCCTCTGTCGCCTGTCTTGTAAATCGGAATTACTTTAGCTATTTTCATTGCATTGGGAAATATACCTGATTGGAGAGACAGGTTACAGATATACGTCAGTGGTTTCACTATGCATTCGATAACAGTTTTGACTAGTAGCATATCAATACCATCGCAGTCAGTAGATGTTTTACTTTTGAACGATTTAACAATTTCAATGACCTCTCTTTCGTCTGTGTTCTTTATGAAGATGGTGTCTTTTACAGCAGTGTTATTGCATATTGAATCACCTGTTGGCACCGTAGTGGGTATTTCTCGGGCCAGTTTAGGTCCAATGTTAACAAAAAAATTATTAAATTCATCTGCAGGTGAAGCTATATTCACATTCGGAGTCGATTTATTATTTTTTGGAGTGTTAGTTGGGTAGCTGGTATTTCTGCTTTTATTTCCAAGGATACTGTTGATTATTGTCCATGTATTTTTAATATTGTCTTTGTTTTTTTCCAGTTCTTTACTGTAATAGTCTCTTTTACTACATCTTATTATATATGTTAACTTATTTTTGTATGTTTTATACCGCTGCTCTGCTTCTTTTGTCCTTTTCTTTATGAAAGCTTTATATAATAAATTTTTCTTTTTACACGCCTTTTGTAGTCCTTTGGTTAGCCATGGTTTGTCAGTAAATTTGTGTTTAAGCTTTTTTTTAACTAATGGGCAGTTTTTTTCATAAAGAGTGGTTACAATGTTTGTAAATGCGTCATAGGCTTCATTTACATCTGATACATAGACTTCTGTCCAGTCTTGCTTCAGCAAGTCCTCTTTAAAAGAACTGATTGCGTTTGGTGATTTGTGTCTGAACGATTTTGAGATTTTTTCTGGGTTGGGCCCCGTGTGGCCATGGATAAGTGCAAAGATTGGCAGGTGGTCGCTTATATCATTTATCAATAATCCACTTTCTATTTTCTTGTCGAGAACATTGACAAACAGGTTGTCAATAAGTGTAGCAGAGTGAGCTGTGATTCTACTGGGATGTGTTATTGTGGGATATAGACTCATGCTGTACATAGAGTTCATGAACTCTGTAACTACATTTTGTTGATGTGGATTAAGTAGGTCAATATTGAAATCTCCACAAATTGCTACCATTTTCTTACTAGTAATATTATTGTACAGCTCGACTAATTTATCTCTGAATGTCTCAATGCAAGTTCCCGGCGTTCTGTATATGCAGCTTATGATTAGATTTTTTGTTTTGTCTAGGTCAATCTCAACAGTAACACATTCCAGAAGCCCTGGTAGTGCTGAGGACATTTCATTTACAAGCTTACATCTATATAGGTCATCAATATACAGTGCAACACCACCACCCTTTTTTTGAGATCTGTTAATGTTAAACATCTGATATCCCTCTATTGCCATCAGGGGAGCCTGGTCTTCATTAAGCCAGGTTTCAGAGACTGCTATAGCTGTGAATTTTCTGTTTAGCTGTTTTAAATTTCAATCAGGAGGAATGTAAACACGGGGCAAACAAGGTCAAATCAAATCAAATCAAATCAAAACAGCACAGTGCACTCAGAGAATAGAATTTGTCCTCACCCGTGTAATTCTGTGCTTCCATTATATGTGCAGGCTTAAGAAAACTTTAAGTCTTTAAGAAAACCTGGGGACAGATTCTGTCTGGTTTTATATGTCAGGAGGAAGATTTTAAATTGGATTCTGGATGCAATAGGGAGCCATGGTTGTGTGATCAGTGAACTCAGGATGTGAGATGAGCAGATCTAGGATCTCTATTCTCAGGAACATCAGTCTGAGCCCAAACTAGAAGAATCAGAGTGGTTAGAGCAGTCTGAGCTAAAGGAGGACTAAAGAGGATGTTTGACCCTGGGGTCACATGACTGTTTTATTTTGTTTCTGCCTTTCTAAGTAAATAGCTGTCACTCCGTCTTTTACTTTAGAAGAGTTCTCTTTTATATTTATACTTTACTGATATTTTCGATTAGATATGTTTCTGGATAAATAACATTTCAGTGTTTCAAGTTGATGCTGTTGAACTGTAGATCTTGTTGAATGCTGTTAGAGCCGCCGTGGGTAAATATAAATAACTATTTCACACCTTCACATTTCCTGTGTCACTTCTGTCTTCTGGTTCTGCAAACTTACACAGAAGAAGCATCAGAAATATGTAGTTGTACTGATTATATCTGTATGCACAGAATAAAACATCTAAATTCTAACAAAACTTTTGCCTTGACTTGTATCTTGTCTCGACTCCATGTTAACTGTTGATAAACTTTAATAAATAAATACATGCATGGAATTAAATGTGTGTTTTCATTTGTTTTATTTAGCGAGATAATCAATATGAACTGCAACAAATTCCATTTGAGACAATAAACTGAGCACTCTCGCTCTCTTTAAACCACAGAATATAAAAGGAAGAATTAAAGCAGTGGTCTTTCTGAAAACACGACCACCGCTCTAGTACTTCCTCTTTTATTCTGTGGTCATAAGAGACTGAATCAGGAAGAAACAGACAGAAACAACTGAGCCGACATCTTTCCAGCTCTGCAGAGATGCAGTCAGCCTCAGATGTGAGGGTGAAATACAGCAGAGGAGTCCATGAAGAGGGAAGAGAGAGAGAAGAAAGTGAGGTGGAGATGATGGAGGATGGAGAGCAGCACCCTGATCTTGGTTTACACACAGCTGGTAAGAAGGAATGATGACGAATGTTGAAGAAAAGATCATGTACTGCATGTATTAGTGTGTGGGTAGTGGCTTTACCAGGTTTATATGGGCAAAGCAGATCAGCTTTAATAAAATATGCAATTAGAAGTCTATAAAACTCACTAAACTAATTCTTCTGTAGAACAAAACTCCCAGGAGAAACTTCCAGCAGTCAACAGAAGCTTTTTCAGGGCTTTGAAAGTGACTCCGGGGGGTGTTTTATCTTTTGATTCTGTCTGGACTCCTGATCCAGTGTGAGTAAATTCATTCTAATGTGTCTGAGCTTCTGTTTTATCATCAAATGATCTATGTGTGGAAGTTGTGTTCAATGATGAGGCTGAGTTTTATTTCTCAGGTTCAGCTTTATTGCAGAACACATACGCCATCATTCTCAAAGTAGCAAAAGAGGCAGAATACTGTCACATCACATTCTTATACATCTCGGGGCATCAGAACTCAAGTCACATGGTGCTTCAGCAAACATACAGTCACAATGCAACTCTTTGATGATTCACCATTGTCTCTCATTCTCCAATGATCTGGGAATCCCTCTGGGGCATCTTCTCTGAGACAAAGGCCCGAACTCACGCCTCCTCGTTATCTCCTGTCAACCTCTGCCGACCCAGACCTCTTTGTCCCTCAAGACGTGAAGCCCCAATAAACATACAGCAATACACTTGTGGGAAATATGAACCAAACATATGTGCCACATGACCCCCCCCAAACGTCTACATGGGACAAACATAATCAGAGATGCATGACATAAAAACATTACCACATATCAAAAATCAATCCACCAGTTTCCTAGGTCTTAACCTCCTGCCGAATCTGCTGTAAGCCAGCTTTGCTGCCTCTGCACCGTCTTCTTGCACCTGTGGATTAGGACTGTTAGCACATCTCTGTGGGAGCTCTGGAGAATGCCTTCTCGGAGGCCTGCCACGGCGGGGGGCCCTCGCCAACTGCACGTATTCATCAGCCAGAACAAAAGCGGGTTTGAGTCTGTTTATGCAAATTAACTCCTTTCTGTCTCCTAAATCTAGCAAGAAATGCTTCTCATTTGTTTCCAGCACTCTGAAAGGTCCATCGTAAGGCGGGCGCAAACCTGGGCGTTGAGCATCATGTCTAACAAAAACAAACTCCGCGTTTTTTAAAGCCTTTGGCACAAAAACACGTGGAAAACTGTGATGAACCAGACCCGGAAGCATGTTTGATCCTGTGCTGCTCTGCAACAGCTGAGCGGGGGGGCAATTTGGTGCAGGATTTTCGGGAAGAAATTCTCCTGGCAAACGGAGAGGTTGTGCAAAAACTAACTCAGCTGGGGAGGCTTGCAAATCCTCCTTAGGAGCAGAACGCAACCCCAATAAAACCCATGGCAGTTTGTCCACCCAATTTGTATCCGTGAGTGACGCTCTGAGGGCTGTTTTCAACGACCTATGAAAGCGCTCGCATAAACCGTTAGCCTGGGGGTTATACACGGTAGTGCGGTGTATCTTCACCCCTAAGCTGCGGGCCATCGACGACCATAGATAGGAAACAAATTGGGGGCTTCTGTCAGATGTTATGTCCGACGCAACTCCAAAACGCGCAACCCAAGCTGTTAAAAATGCTCGCGCAACTTCTTCCGCTGTTGTTGACGCCAGAGGAACCGCTTCTGGCCAACACGTGGTGCGATCCACCATTGTCAAAAGGTGCGTGTGCCCCTGTGACGAGGGAAGGGGGCCCACCAAGTCAACATGCACATGATCAAAGCACTTAGCTGGAATGTGAAAAGGCTCCAAAGGAGCTCTAGTGTGCTTGTGTATTTTGGCTCTCTGGCACGCTACGCAGGCTGCTGCCCATTCCTTGACCTGTTTGCGCAACCCGGGCCAAACAAATTTCTCCCCCACCATCTTAATCGAAGCGTGCACCCCCGGGTGTGTTAGAGAATGGACCGAGTCAAAAACGCGGCGGCGCCACGCAGCTGGAACCACGGGGCGAGGCCGTCCCGTGGAGACATCGCAGATTAGGGGGGGCATGCCAATTTGCTGCACCCTGTGCTCCAGTCTTATCCCTGTTGGTCCAGACTGGACCGCGCGCACATCCGCATCGCTAACCTGCTCCGCGGCCATGGCTGCATAATCTAAACCTACGTGGACCGGGGCTGCGCGCGCTTCCGCGTCGCTGCCGTGGCCCGCAGCCACAGCTACAGAGTCTGCCCCCACGGGGCCTGGCGTTGCCACAGCACGCGAGAGACAGTCTGCCACTACATTATGTTTACCTGCGACATGCTGGATATCGGTGGTGAACTCCGATATCGCGGTCAGCTGCCTTTGCTGTCGGCCTGACCAAGGTTCTGAGATCTTGGCCATCGCAAATGTTAACGGCTTGTGGTCCACGTACGCGGTGAAACGACGCCCTTCAAGCCAGAACTGGAAATGGCGGATGGCCAGGTGTAGAGCCAAAAGCTCCCTGTATTTACGCTCGCTATTGTGCAAGGTTTTGCTAAAAAACGCGAGCGGCTGCCAGGTCCCTGCCACAAACTGTTCAATGACCGCCCCCACCGCTAAATCAGAAGCGTCAGTGGTGAGCGCCAAACGGGCTGTTGGAACTGGGTGCTCTAACAAAACCGCTCTTGCCAGGGCTGATTTGACCTGGGAGAAAGTGCGCTCCCGCTCCGGGGACCATTCAACCTTATTTGTGGGCTTTTGTTTCTTTAGTGCCGTGTACAATGGCTGCATGAGCCGCGCTGCGCTTGGAAGGAACCGGTTGTAAAAATTAACCATTCCCAAAAACTCCTGCAGCGCTTTGACCGTTTGAGGTTGGGGAAAATTTGTTATTGCGCGAACTTTATCGGGCAGGGGAACCGCTCCTTCTGGCGAAACGCGATGCCCCAAAAAATCAATTTGCGCCACCCCAAACTGGCACTTCGCTGGGTTAATTATTAACCCGTGCTCTGCCAGTCTCCGAAAAACCGCTGTGAGGTGGCTTTCGTGTTCATCTTTGGACGTGCTGGCTACCAAAATGTCGTCCAAGTAGACGAACACGAAAGGGAGGTCGCGTAAAACTGCATCCATCATGCGTTGGAAAGTTTGTGCGGCACCCTTGAGACCAAATGGCATGCGCAAAAACTCAAAAAGGCCGATAGGAGTTATTACCGGTGTTTTGGGTATATCCAGAGCGCGCACTGGGACTTGATGGTAGCCGCGCACCAAATCTATTTTAGAAAAAATGCGCACCCCCGCCAAATGAACCGAAAAATCCTGGATGTGCGGAATCGGGTTGCGGTCGTGTGCCGAAACGTTGTTCAACATGCGGAAATGGCCGCAAGGTCGCCACGAGCCATCAGCCTTTGGGACCATGTGTAGCGGTGAAGCCCAGGGGCTGTTAGAGCGTCTAATGATGCCCAGTTTTTCCAGGTTGGCGAATTCCTCGTGCACTATTGCCAGCTTAGCTGAGTCCAAGCGCCGAGCTTTTGCAAAAACGGGCGGCCCGGTGGTAGTGATAAAATGCTCCACCCCGTGTTTAGCCACTGTCGCCGAAAACTTTGGGACTGTGAGTGCTTGGAACTGAGTGAGCAATGCATGAAACTTACCACCCGCAGCTGTGACGTTGGCCTGTGCAGTCGGCGGGGCCACCCGAGCTGTGCAGGGAATAGAATGGAAAGAAAGTGCATTTTGATCAGGATTTGTCCTTCAATTCACATATTAAATTTGTTTCTAAGACTGCCTTCTATCATTTGCGTAATATTGCCAAGATTAGGAGCATCTTGTCTCAGAGTGATGCTGAGAAGCTGATCCACGCTTTTGTTAGCTCGAGATTAGATTATTGTAATCCTTTATTATCAGGCTGTCCTAAAACATCTTTAAAAAGTCTTCAGCTGATCCAAAATGCTGCAGCAAGAGTTTTAACAGGTACTAGAAAGAGAGATCATATCTCTCCGGTTCTGGCCTCCCTTCATTGGCTTCCCATAGAGTTTAGAATTAAGTTTAAAATCCTTCTTCTTACTTACAGAGCTTTAAACAATCAGGCTCCTTTTTATTTAAAAGATCTGATACTACCGTATCATCCTAACAGAGCACTACGCTCCCAAAATGCAGGATTACTTGTAATACCTACAATCTCCAAAAGTACAATGGGAGGCAGAGCCTTCAGTTATCAAGCTCCTCTCCTGTGGAATCAGCTGCCAATCTGGATTCGGGAGTCAGACTCGATCTCTGTTTTTAAGAATAGGGCTAAAACCTACCTTTTTGATATAGCCTACAATTAGGGAGGGATCATGTGTTTCTGAACCCTCCCTTAGTTATGCTGCTAATAGGTTTAGTCAGCCGGGGGACCTCCAGTAATGCACTGGGCCTCACTCCTTTTCTCACTCTCTATGAAATATTTTTTTTTTTTGCTGGTCATTAACATTTGTTTGTTCTCTCCCATAGATTGAGTCCCCATCGTGCTGTTTGCTCTCTACATGTCTGTTCTTTTCTTCTTCTCTATCCCCTCACCCCCCAGCCAGTCGCAGCAGATGACTGCCCCTCCCTGAGCCTGGTTCTGCTGGAGGTTTCTTCCTGTTAAAAGGGAGTTTTTCCTCTCCACCGTCGCCAAGTGCTTGCTCACAGGGGATCGCCTGATTGCTGGGGTCTTTCTGCAACTGTGGGGGTCCCCCCTACAGTTGATAGTGCTATGAGATGACTGTTGTTGTGAAATGGTGCTATATAAATAAAGTTGAATTGAATTGAATTGAATTGAATTAACCAGACGTCTATTAGCAAGATCAACCAATAAACCATGTGAGCACAAAAAATTAGCCCCTAACATGTTGAAACTGACTGCTGCTACAATAAAGGTCCACTCAAATGAACGTCCCTGTAAAGACAGGAGCATAGTCCTCTCACCGAAGGTCTTAATCGCTGAGCCGTTCGCTGCTGACACTGACACCCAGGGAACTTTAGACGGCATCAGCTGTTCCGCGTAGGTAGGCGTGACGAAACTCAGCTGGGAGCCCGTGTCCACGAGGAATTGTTTCCCCGAGTGTGCATCCATCAGGTAAAGCAGCTTGTTCTCTTCCCCGAGGGCCCCAGCTGCTACCGGCCCCCGGTCTTGGTGTTTCCCGAACGCTTGAAGTGGCACGGTGGGAGACACTTGTGTGCCCTCTCTGCAAAACGGCGATGATAGAAGCACAGGCCGTCTTCGGCTCCGCGTCGCCTGGTGCCTGTCGCTGCCGTCGTCGGTGCGTCTGGCGCCGCAACCACTGGCCCCAAGCTGTCTCCGGGCGTCGTTCTTAGCTCAGCTGCCGCGGCCAAAACCGCACTCCGCTTGTGGGCGTCGACGAGTCGCTGCGCCTCCTTGCTCAGCCCATGGTAGTCTCGCTTGGCCAATCGGGGTGAATCTGCCAGGGTCACTCTCACCACTGGTGGCAGGGTCCGGAGGAAAAGGTGGGCGAAAATAAATTCGCCATCCTCGGAGTCTTTCAGCCTCAGCATTTTCACCATGAGGTCTGCAGGTCTGTTGTTCTCCGACTCCGTCAACGTTAGGAGCCCTTCTGCTCGCTGTTGTACCGAAGGGGTGAAGTGGCTGATCAGCGCCTCCTTCAATGCGTTGTACTTGTCGCTGTCCGGTGGGTGGTTAACCAGAGCTTCCACCCTCTGGACCGTGTGGCTGTCCAGCTTCGCCACCACATGAGAGATTCTCCGGAGGTTGAACTGCGCCTCGACTGCGCTAAACCAGGAGCGTGCACTATGCTGCCAGAAATCGGGCAGCCGGAGCATGGAGGCAGCCATCAGGCTGGCTTCTGCTGAGCTCCGCTCGGGAGAATTCTCTCTGCTCATTCTTTGTCGTAGGTCACCAGTGTGGAAGTTGTGTTCAATGATGAGGCTGAGTTTTATTTCTCAGGTTCAGCTTTATTGCAGAACACATACTCCATCATTCTCAAAGTAGCAAAAGAGGCAGAATACTGTCACATCACATTCTTATACATCTCGGGGCATCAGAACTCAAGTCACATGGTGCTTCAGCAAACATACAGTCACAATGCAACTCTTTGATGATTCACCATTGTCTCTCATTCTCCGATGATCTCCGATGCCCCAGAGGAATCCCTCTGGGGCATCTTCTCTGAGACAAAGGCCCAAACTCACACATCCTCGTTATCTCCTGTCGACCTCTGCCGACCCAGACCTCTTTGTCCCTCAAGACGTGAAGCCCCAATAAACATACAGCAATACACTTGTGGGAAATATGAACCAAACATATGTGCCACATATGTGTTAAAGTCCATCTTAAGCAGGAAATCTTGTCTTTGTTGCTGTTCTCACATTTAAGCCTCAGTTAGAATCAGTCACTGTGAGTCACCTAAACACAACCACAGGTTAAAGATAGAGACCCCTGATGAAAAAAAGCTAATTAGACAACCAGGAAGGAAGATAATTAGTTTTAAGTGAACTGATTTCACGTGTTTTCTCTGTTTCTCCTTCTGTTTCATGTAAAATCAGACATTTTAATCACTTCAGAAAGAGAGCAGCTGCAGGAAAAACTATCAGGTAAGATTCTTAGTTTATCATTTTAAATGTTAAAGTTTAGACAACTGCAGCGTGATGTCATGTGACTCTCACAGCCAGGAACGTCACCACCCTCCAAACCTCATATACTATCATTTATCACACATGGGGCATGAAAAGACAGAAATAATCTTCTAGGCCTGTCTGCTATCGCTCTATTAAAGTATCAATGGGTGTTTAAAAAGAGTCCAAGTGGGATCAGTCAAACATCAGCTGTTTCTTTGTCTGATGCCACACAAATGTCCTGAAATGTTCAGTTCACTAAACAGCCACCAGAGGTCAGTCTATCAGTGAACTGAGTTCTGGGACCAGAAAGACACAGAAATTCAGACAGTGGACACATGAAACTAGAGATCAGGGAACTGTTGATGGATTGTCATGTTTGGTTTAGTGGACATCAAGTTTTAGACAAAGAAACTTGTCTTAACATTTAGGCTGAATCCCAGTGAGAACTAGAAGACATTTTCCTCTTCCTGTAGCTTCATGTCCATGTGGTGACTGTGTCTCGCTCCCACTGGGAGCTGATTCAAATTTGAAGCCAACAAGCTAGTCATAGAAAACTGACAACATTGAAGAGGATGATAAAATAAAGGCTGCGTTGGATTTTTAAATAGCTTTATTATCACCCGCCTTCATCAGAACTCGGCTGCAGCCCATGGCTTGAGCAGGCTGCAGCTTCATTCCTCCAGCTCTCAAAGAGAGGAGACACGTGTGTGTGTCTACCAGTTGCAGAATCAGAATGAGAGGCAGATTTACAACACAGTGCAGCATATATACTCAACTCAGACAATACATCAAAGACATTCACAGCAGTCAATCTGGGCATTTGCATATCAGAGGTACAGACAGGATGCATGAACACAATGCATGGATGACACTTTAACCTCACAGCTGTAAACGCAGCATGCAGCGGAAAAAACCCAGGAGTGCGAGCTGACTGTCTCTGTATTCTGTCTCTGTGTTGTGGGGGTTGAATCAACCCGCTACACTGCTCCCCCCCAGAGGGCATGGTAGGGGACCGTGACCTCGATGTTGCAGTTTGGGCAGCAAGCAGGGAAAAGCTCTGTGTAGGAGGAGGGGGAGGGGGGTAGCAAATGCTGACCGGGTGCGGGAAAATCGTTCGAATTGCGCCAAAAGTGTTTGCTGCTCCGCGATGTCCCGTCTGAACATGCGGAGATCAGAAGAAGAAAAAAATTAGTCTCTGACTCCTCTCGTGGCCATGAAGAAAAGCAGGAGCGGCGGCAAGAAAAAAAAATAAAAGCAGAGGGACTGGCGTGTTGACTTTAGGGCAGACGTAACCCTACAGCCTCGGGAACCGCAGACAGCTGAATTCCCCTTGTGTGCCGTGGCTAAGACCATAAAACCCAGTGAGCAAGCTGCGGGCCTCAGGTGTACAAGCAAGCCTGAAGGGCCAGTGTGCAGCCGAAGGAAGGCGGTTGGAAGAGCCTTATTTGTCCCGTGCGTGGTGCGCCGTCCTCGTTGCCCCCGGTGCGCGTGCCGGGGCTCCGTGCGTGGGTGGGCCCACTGGAGAGGAAATCGGGGTCGGAAACTTGGTGGAGATCGGCGCAGTCTGCGCCGAAAAACATCTCTGACGAGCCGTGGCTGTAGATTAGTAATGGTGCGTTCAGGTCCACGTGTGCTCCATCGGCCATGGGAGTCGCCCGCATGTGCTCTGATGTGGAGGAGCTGCGCAGCCGGTCCCGCGTGGATGTGCCGATCTCGGCGAGGGCGCGCAATGACGTTCTCTGCTGCTTACCCGGTCTTGGTTGAATGTCCTGAGAGAAGCTCGCCCGCCGTGAGCCCTGCGTCGAGGCCTTCCTGAGGCAGCAGGGAGGGCAGACCAGTCAGGCCGCTGCGACGGAGCATTCATGCCCGGGTGCTGCGTTCGCTGGCCGCTCGTTTTCTTCAGTCTCGGGTCGCCAGCATGGCTGTTCAGATCAGAAGGTTGCATTTGCACAAAACGTGTGCATTCCGGGGTCACCAGTGAAGAGGATGATAAAATAAAGGCTGCGTTGGATTTTTAAATAGCTTTATTATCACCCGCCTTCATCAGAACTCGGCTGCAGCCCATGGCTTGAGCAGGCTGCAGCTTCATTCCCCCAGCTCTCAAAGAGAGGAGACACGTGTGTGTGTCTACCAGTTGCAGAATCAGAATGAGAGGCAGATTTACAGCACAGTGCAGCATATATACTCAACTCAGACAATACATCAAAGACATTTACAGCAGTCAATCTGGGCATTTGCATATCAGAGGTACAGACAGGATGCATGAACACAATGCATGGATGACACTTTAACCTCACAGCTGTAAACGCAGCATGCAGCAAAAAAAACCCAGGAGTGAGAGCTGACTGTCTCTGTGTTGTGGGGGTTGAATCAAACCGCTACAAACATGTCTAATTTTATATTTTGAAAAGATTCTCTTGTGAAAATGAGCAACCTTGAAAATGAAACCAACAAAGTGAAGGAATCTAACAGTGAGCTCCAGGCCAGAGTTACAGAGAAGAGAAAGAAGAAAAACAGCAAACAGCAGATTCAAATGTCACATTGTCCAGACTGTTGTAACACTGTGTTGATGTTGTTTTGATTGTGATTGTAGAGCTACAAACTCTGAAAAATAACAGCCGCAAGTTAGAGGAGGAAATAAAAAAAGAGAAGAAGAAGAATGAAGGCAATAAATACAGACAAAATGTATATGATTAGTTAGTACAGTGCATCTGGAAAGTCTTCACAGCACTTCACATTTTCCACATTTTGTTATGTTGCCACCCTTATTCCAAAATGGATTAAATTAATCTTTTCCTGCTAGTTTAACTGTAGTCCTGCTTGCATCAGAGTCTGTCTTTTCTGCTGGTCAGACGTTGTCCATGACAGTGAAAGATGAGGGTGTGCAGCAGAGGTAACTTGGGATCACAGTTGGTGGTCGTGATGCCGCGTATTAATCAATCAGCATGGAGTCAATCCAAAACCCTGCCCACACTTCCTGAAGCCAGGGCATGAAGAGACAGAGTGGTGACAGAGGGTTGGCTAAACTTTTATTGATAAAAATTACATATTTTGACTGAGCGACTCCATACTGAGGGATGCACACCCCCGTAATCTTAGGAAATCATGTAATATATTATAGATTGATACAAAATGCCATTGTCTGTAGTAAAAACATGCAAATGGTACAATAACTCATGAAAGAATATGATGTTCATATTTTATTCGGTGTATCAAAAACAGTAATTAACTTTTTATATGTTAAAGATGGAAAGACTGTGTTGTACTGAGGGAAATTCAGATTCACTGGAAAATTGCCGCTTCTCAGTTAATTGTTAATAAATCGATAAGGTGAGAAACCTAATGAATTAATTGATAACTTGCATCCCTAGTAGGTACGCTTGAGTTTCCAGAAAAATTAAAGGGGTCATTGACTGCACTTGTTCCACATTTTAACAGCTCAACAGCTTTTTATTTTTCCTGGATTTCTTGAAACACTCTGATTAAAGCCTGTCACTTGAAGAAACATCCTTCAGCTTTTCAACTCCGCCCTCCGTCTTACATCAGTTAGCCATTAGCTGACTAGCTTCTAGCCTCCTTGTAGCTGGGATGAGCAGCACTGGTTCACCGATCAACAGTTGTTTGTGTCTGTCATGACTGACTAGAATATTCAGTCCACGTGCAAGGTGCAGCAACAGAGAGACAATCAAACAGTATACACGCTTGAATGTTTTATTAAATCTCAAAACTCGCACTGCTACAGAACAGTCACTCGCCAGAGGAATGGGCCTGTGGAGAGAAAGTGAGAGCTGTGAGCAGAGGAATGGAGATCAGGAAATAGGGCGAGGCAAATTACCACTTACGTGGGCTCCGAGAGAGTGCAGGCAGCATCCCAGCAGGAAATAGATAAAACGGCAGGGCAAGAAACTGCTGGTGGAGTCTGACCGGGCGGAGGTGTCCGTCGTGGGAAAAGTTGTGGAAGGAGAGCGTGCGCAGCCCTCAGTGACACACCCACACGATGGCAGCAACCTGCACCAAGAAGAGAAAGCAGACGGATTAATAACTTCTTTACCGTTGTGTATGAGACGACCTCCTTGTCTGTCGTGGTAGTATACCCAGACGAGCCCGCATTGAGTCACGGAAAGATGCCTCCTTAAGTACGCTGGCTGACTAGAGGGCGCAGGTGTGTCCTCTCCCTCAGATGTGCTGATGAGCAGCGGAGAGATGAACGGGAAGGAGGGGGCGCTCTTGCCGCCCATGACAGTGTATCTCACGTCACTCCGGCCCATCTCCCAACAACCTCGCCAGGATGCCACAACAAATTGCCAGCACCATTTGCTGGGTGACTCACCGATCATCGCAATCTGAAGCTGCTGGCCAAGCTGAGTTGGCAAGCTACGGCATCTCAAAGGGCAATGTCTCACTCTGTGGTACCTGCTCCTCTCCTACGGCCAGCTGGTGGATGCCCCGCCATGAAGCGACTCCCCTACGTTGCCTGCGAGAATAAAGCAGAGTTGCGTGTGACGTATATGATTTCGATGGAATAGTAAAAAACATTTTTGGCATTTCTGGAAGAAAAAAAAAACAAGAAAAAGGCTGGGTTTTTTTTTGAAGAGAATTGACTGTTCTGAAAGTGTTTTGATAATTAGGTGAAGAGTCGACTCATTTCAGACAGTTAAAACCTACAAACACACCATTTCTCAGTCAGTAGCCCCTTGAAGGTTAAAGAGGAAAATCAAAACTTGGGTTGCTTAGAGAAAAGGAAGATTGAGGATTAATTCCACCTAGTCACTGCTTTCTAAAAGAAGGTGGCACAAATTTAAGGAAAAATTAAAAATTGTAAAATGTTAAGTGAAGGAAAGCATTCCAAGAACAAAAAGAAACTGCATTTACCTTGAGTAAAAACAGGAGAGCTGTGTGCAAGCAGGAGAGAGAGTGAGCAAAAGGTGCTTTTCCACTTGGCCCAGTTTGGCCTCGTTTCGCACGGTTTGGCCCCCTTTGTCCGCTTTTCCATTCGGCACCCAATGGCCTAACAGTTCTGTTATTTCCGAACTGTTCCTCTTTTATCGGCACCAATCGAGAGTAGGTCCAAAGGGTACCGGCACGGTTTTGTCACGCCACTGCTGGCCATTCATTGGTCTTGGCGTGGCGTGAGAGTGGGCATGAGAGTGGGCATTACACTGACTTTCGAGAATCACTTCCTGGCCGCCATTTGCAATTTTTCATCAGTGAGCCCACGAACAAGTGATATTATAAACAACAACGATAGAATGGCTTAACAGAAATCAGCAGAAATCTAACACAGCGGTCCAGCAGAGTTTCCTGTGGATTTCGGCTGATGAGAGAATGCAGAGGGAAGCAGACGGAGCTGCAGTGGGGAGCACAAGCAGACGCACTAGAAAATACATGGAGATGCTCCAGGAATTAGACCCAGCCACCCGAATTGAATTGAATGTACAGCTGCGATTGCCCAACTTCAGAAGTTGAAGCCTTGATGCTGTGATATACAGGACGGTGAGTGATGTGATATTCATGTTTTACCTTATTTTTTCCAACAGTGGAAAGTTCTCTTTGGACAGACGAAAACTTAATCGTGTTTAAACAATGACCTAGCTCAATGCTACGTCCATCCTTGTATGTTGCTTTTTTGTGTTGACAATATCTGATGAATTAAGTTAGTTGTAATTCTGGTTAAAAAGGTGTTGTTGGTTTTTTTTTTTTTACATGTTGCACTTTCGTGCTGTGCATGTACTTAATTTGTGTGTATTTCATTGTAGAGTCCAAACAGGATCTGCTCGGAATGGCGACGTTTTGACACCAATGTATTGTGAAAGGTAAACAACACATTATATTTATAGTCAAATCTTTTGCGTTTTAAAGCGAGGTATTCGGATACGCAAAAGCCGATGGTGTATAGAACACGTATATTAGGATTTGTATGTGAAATGTCGGCATCGAAACTGCTCCCATTTAGCTGTAATTAATATTCAAAAATGATATTTTCGGGAGGACAGAATTCAAGCGTCCCTGCATTTGTTTACTTCTCGGGGCCGCCGCCGGAGAGCGAGCCGTGTGCAAAATGCGATCGTGTTGTTAATATAGCACACTTTTTTTGTAACTTATTTGTACCCGTAGGTAGACTTGGTTTGCAGTCTGGTGACAAGCCACTGGCTGCTGGTCGCTGCGTGTGCGAGCGCCCTAAACCTACATGTTTTTGGTATGCGGGAGGAAACCGGAGAAATCCCGGAGTAAACCCACACAACACGGGGAGAACATGCAAACTCCACACAGCTCACTGTTGGTCGGGGGCTGGGATCGAACCCACGATCTCATGATCCCCGCGGTCCCCTGGCCGAGGGTAAAACTGTGCTGCCATAGTGCTAAACCACTGTGCCACCGTGTGGCTGCACGGTGGAAATGTTACTATTATTAGTTGTGAAATGTGTTATAAAACGATTAGACAACGATACTATGGCTCTTCCTGCTGTTCCCGTTTCACTGTTTTTTCCGGATGTAAAATACGGGATCCCTATGGCCCATCGGCGCACGAAGTATCCTGGCTGATGTAAACAGCCACGGACCAAAAAACATATATTTGCTCGTGGAACAGGTCATTCACACTTGCGCTATATGTGTCTGTAGGATTTTCTTTCCATGCACGCAAAAAAAGCATTTTTTCCCGGATCCGACTACCTCGCTTTAAGTTAAAGTATAGGTAAAGTGTCAAATTTAAAGTAGCACAATTTCCACTTAATATGAAAGGGACTGAACTGAGATTTATTTGTATGAATATTAATTACAGAGTAATTGAAAATGAATGGCACATCCAATAGTAGCCACCATAAAATAAACCGCTTGTTTATTTATTTTTATCAGATCATTTCTGTGATCCTTTATGAGTTCTAGTCATAATATTGTATCTTGCACTTTGAGGAATGGCAGTTGTTCAGTCATCATTAGAATTTAGTTTATATGTGTAGTTTATAGTATTTCATCTTTAAACTCATGCATTAAAATAAAACATTACAAATATCTGAGACCCATTGTAGTTCTTCCTTTTATATTTTAGCAATACAAGCACAAAACACCACCCACACTTGAAACCAGGGTGACACAGCGGTGGCTAAACTTTATTGATAACGTTATTTCACACCATCACAGCAACTCAGTATCTAAACTCAGTGTAAATGGTGTAGAGATTGAAAGGGTATCCAAAATTAAAATCCTTGGAGTAATAATTGATAATAAACTGTGTTGGAAGTCACATTAATTATATTAAAGGTAAAATATGCAAATCAGTTGCAATACTGCACAGAGTGAAATATTTGCTGAATCAACCCACACTATACTGTAGACTTTGTTTCATTCATTAATACTCCCATACATCAACATCCATCCATCCATCTTCTACCACTTTTCCGGAGGTCCAGGTCGCAGAGGCAGCAGTTCAAGCAGAGAAGCCCAGACTTCCCTCTCCCCAGCCACCTGCTCCAGCTCTTCAGAGAGGATACCAATACCCATACATGACATATTGTACTGCAGTATGGGGAAACACATATAAAACATATATCCAGTCTTTATGCTTCAGAAGAGAGCTATTAGAATAATAAACAAAGCTGCTTACAGGGAACCAACAAACCCACTTTTTCTTAAATTAAAAGCTCTCAGGTTGAAAGATCTGGTTGCCTTTAAAACTGCAGTAATAATGTTTAAAGCTAAGAATCTATCACTGCCCGCAAATATCCAAAAGTTGTTCCAAATAAGGGAGAAACCAAATCATTTCAGAGGAACATGTATATTTCAAAAACCTTCAGTGAGAACTTCCACCAAGCGTGCATGTTGGGCGCATGCGCACGCAGCGACCGGCAGCTGGTGAAAAAGTCCGTCGTCTGTGTGTCTGTTTTTATGCACTTTAATGTGTTTTTAATAAAATTCTCTGTGTTGTTTCTGTCCTGGAATATTTGTGGACTGTATGGCGAAGAGCTCCCTGGTTCCATCAATATGGATTTCCTCCCCTTTTTTGCACTGCTGCTATTTTTCCACCGGCCCTGTGTCTCTGAGGTGAGAGCGATCGGGATCATGCTGGGCAAAATACAATATTCCAGGGACATGTTGCTGTTTTTAAACACAGATGATGCAGCGTCTTGATCTTAATGAGTACACATACACTGTGAACTCATATATCAACTTCTGTGAGGAGAGCATTCTCCCATCGCGCACCAGGGTGAGATATTCTAATGACAAGCCTTGGTTCACAGCTAAGCTCAGACGGATCAGGAAGGAGAAGGAAGCAGCGTTGAAAAGTGGAGACAGAGACTGCTACAGAGAGGTCAAATATCGGTTTAACAGAGAGCTGAGGAGAGCTAAATCTGTGTACTCTGAGAGACTCCAGCAGCAGTTCACTGCTAATGACTCGGCTTCTGTGTGGAGAGGACTGAGGCAAATCACCAACTATCGGCCTCAGGCTTCTAAGGGTAAGGATGACAAAGCCCTTTGTCAAAGACTGTCCCAACACTATGCCCGTTTTGACACCTCGTCAGCTGTGTCCAACTCACCCACTCCACCCAGCTCCACTGCCTCCTCAGCCCCTAATTCATCAAAAGCGGTCCCCCCCCTCCTCCTCCTCCTCCTCCTCCCCCCCTCCTCTTGTCATCAGTGAGCAGGACATGCACAGACAGTTCTCCAGACTGAACCCGCGCAAGGCCCCCGGGCCGGACGGTGTGTCTCCCTCCACCCTGAGACACTGTGCGAAAGAGCTGGCTCCTGTCTTCACAGACATTTTTAACACCTCCCTTAAGCAATGTCACGTGCCGACCTGCCTCAAATCCTCCACCATCATCCCTGTCCCCAAGAAGCCACGGATTACTGGACTTAACGACTACAGACCTGTAGCGCTCACCTCTGTAGTCATGAAGTCCTTTGAGCGCCTGGTCCTGTCTCACCTCAAGTCCATCACCACACCCCTCCTAGACCCGCTGCAGTTTGCCTACCGTGCTAACAGGTCTGTGGACGACGCAGTCAACCTGGCCCTCCACTCCATCCTGCAGCACCTGGACTCCCCGGGAACCTACGCCAGGATTCTGTTTGTGGACTTCAGCTCCGCATTCAACACCATCCGCCCCGATCTGCTTCAGGACAAGCTGTCCCTGCTCAACGTGCCTGACTCCCTCTGCAGGTGGATCACCGACTTCCTGACGGACCGGAGACAGCATGTGCGGCTGGGGAAGTCTGTCTCAGACTCTGTTAGCATCAGCATTGGATCACCCCAGGGCTGTGTACTTTCCCCCCTACTCTTCTCCCTTTATACCAACTCCTGCACCTCCTCCCACCAGTCTGTTAAGCTGATTAAGTTTGCGGACGACACCACCCTCATCGGGCTCATCTCCAACGGCGACGAGTCCGCCTACAGGGAAGAGGTGGCCCAGCTGGTGTCCTGGTGCAGCCACAACAACCTGCAGCTGAATGCTCTGAAGACAGCAGAGATGATTGTGGACTTCAGGAAAGTCACATCCCCCCTGCCCCCCCTCACCATCACAGGCTCTCCCATCACCTTTGCAGATTCCTTCCGCTTCTTGGGCACCACCATCACCCGTGACCTCAAATGGGAGCCAACCATCAGCTCCCTCATCAAAAAGGCCCAGCAGAGGATGTTCTTTCTGCGGCAGCTGAGGAAGCTCAAGCTACCCACCAAGATGTTAGTGCAGTTCTACACGGCCATCATCGAGTCCATCCTCACCTCCTCCATAACTGTGTGGTACGCAGGAGCCACTGCCAGGGACAGACTAAGGCTGCAGCGCGTCGTGCGCACTGCTGAGAAGGTGATAGGCTGCAAACTCCCATCTCTCCAGGACCTGTACATCTCCAGGACTCGGAGGCGTGCTGGCCGGATCATAGCCGATCCTTCACATCCTGGTCACGTGCTGTTTGCCCCCCTCCCCTCAGGTAGAAGGCTTCGGTCCATTCGGACTAAAACCTCCCGGCACATGAACAGCTTCTTCCCCTCTGCCATCAGACTGCTGAACACTAAGTGACTTTTGACTCTCGTGCACTATGTACAGCAGCTCAACCAGACTCATGTCAATCACCACTGTTTTTCTGTTGCATTATTGACTGCACTATGTGGTACTTCACATTATCTGCTACATGCTAATTTTTTAAACTGCCTTGACTAGTACTACTCATTATTACTAGTATTATTATTATTATTACTTATTATTACTTATTTTTCTACACTTATTGCACGTTTCTAGTCCTTTAGTTTTTTATTTTATCCCTTTTTCTCATTATGTTTTTAATGTTGCAGCATGGCACCGAGACAAATTCCTAGTTTGTGTATCACATGAACAATGGCAATAAATCTGATTCTGATTCTGATTCTGATTCTGGTCTGTGATTGAGTCTAAGTTGCAACTGCCGGAATTTATTTTGAGAGACGTTCATGGACACAGCGGTGAAAAGAGAGACAAGAGAAGGAGGTGCGGAAAGTGTGGAGGCGTGAAACTACGCCTGAGAAAACGTCAGTTTGGTAACATTCCTCTTCCTTCTATGATTTTTGAGAACGTACAATCTCTGAGGAACAAGGTGGATGAAATTCAAGGGAATGTACGCTACCAGAAGGACTTTAAGAACTGCTGCGTCGTGGCTTATACCGAGTCTTAGCTTACTGCGCATGACCGGGATGCGGACCTGTGGATTGATGGCTTTGGAGCCCCACTTTGCTCTGATCGGCAGGAAGAGGTAACGGGGAAATGTCATGGGGGCGGCGTATGTTTATATATTAATAAGCAGTACTGCACATCTGTCACGGTCAGAGAGCGCATCTGTACACCCGATGTGTAGCTTCTGTCTGTGTCACTACGCCCCTTTTATTTGCCTTGCGAGTTCCCCCAGCTCTTTATCACAACTGTGTACATCCACCCGAGGGCAGACGCTGACTCCGCCTCCAGCACCATCTTTGATGTGGTACAGCGGCTGCAGTCAATTTCTCCAGAGGCGCCAAACTTTATTCTTGGGGATTTTAACCATGTCTCTTTAAAGAAGACACTTAAAAACTTTTATCAGTATGTCTCCTGCCCAACCAGGTGAAAAAAGACATTGGACCTGTGCTATGGATCCATAGAGAGGACCTATAAATCACTCCCCCTTCCTCCTTTAGGATCCTCAGATCACAACTATGTACTTTTGCTGCCCACATATAAAACTGCTCTCAGAAGAGGCAAGGTGGAGACCAGAGACATTGATATGTGGACAGAGGATTCAGTGCACAGACTCCAGGAATGCTTTAACTGTACAGACTGGGAGATGTTCACACTGTCCCGCGGGGATGATTTGGACTCTTTGGTGGACGTCACATGCTCATACATGGCTTTCTGTAAAAATAAGATTGTTCCACGTAAACGTGTCAAAATATATCCCAACAACATGCCATGGGTTACAAAATCAGTTAAATCCTGCTTACAGAGGAAAGCACTTGCCTTTAAACAGGGGGTTGTTTCTGAGCTACAGGTTGCCACAAAAGAGCTGAAGTCCGAAATTTTAAGAGCAAAACACAATTATAAATCAGAATTGGAAAGCAAGATGGCAACAAAGAAATGTGGTTCAGCCTGGGCCAGTATGAAAACTATTGCAGGCCTCCAGAGCACAGAACGCAGTAATCATGTGTTTTTAGATGGTTTTAATTCAGACACAGAGCTGGCTAATGCTCTTAATTGTTTTTATGGTCGTTTTGACTCCTTTAATTTTAGCACAGAAACCCAAGATTTGAAACAGAAACTCAAAGACAATCAGCACTTTAATATTGAGGTGCAGGATATTAAAAGGGAGTTCTGCGCTGTAAAAGTGAACAAAAGTCCTGGGCTTGATAATATATGTGGGCGCTTGGTAAAGTCCTGTGCACATGAACCGAGTCCTATATTTCATTACATTTTCAATAAGTCCTTACAGACACAACATGTGCCTAAGATCTGGAAAGAAGGCGTGGTTGTTCCCGTTCCAAAATCCAGCTGTCCTAAAACGGTAAACGACTTTAGACCAGTTGCTTTGACTTCAATTTTAATGAAAATTTTTGAAAAACTGGTCAGATGTGAGGTCCTAAAGCAGACTGAGCATGCATTGGATCCTCTGCAGTTTGCCTATAGGCCTCACAGAGGAGTGGAGGACGCCACTGTCACTCTGTTTAACATGCTTTTTAAACATCTGGATTTTAATGGGACACACGCCAGGCTTTTTTTTTTGTGGACTTTTCCTCCGCCTTTAATACAATCCAACCTCATATCTTAGTTGAAAGGCTCCTGCAACAATTTGATTTGAGCAATAATCTGGTGGGTTGGATTCTGGATTTCTTAACCAACAGGATGCAGAGAGTAAGGGTTAATGGTACATTGTCTGACGTAAAGTGCTCTTCTACTGGCTCTCCTCAGGGGTGTGTGTTGTCACCACTACTCTTCATCCTGTACACAAACATGTGTCGGAGCAGACATGACAACAGACACATTATAAAGTATGCTGATGACTCAGTTATTGTCAGTCTCCTCCAGGATGGTGAGAGTGGCCACGGCCCAGTAGTTGATGAGTTTGTTCACTGGTGTGAGGATTCCTACCTGCAGCTGAATACGACAAAAACTAAAGACATGATTATTGACTTTAGGAGGAAAACTCCCAGGCACAAAGTCACCGTACTAAAAGGCCAGACCACTGAATGTGTACAGTCCTACAAATATCTTGGGATGATTATTGATAGTAATTTAAATTTTGTAGAGAACTGTGAAAGGGTGTGCAAAAAGGGTCAGCAACATTTGCATTGTTTGAGGAAACTTGCACGCTTCCAAGTTGACTGAACCATAATGACAATGTTTTATCGGGCTTTTATTGAATCTGTTTTATCCTTTTCTTTAGTGTCATGGTTTGGTCAGATAAAACTGAAACAGAGGAAATCCTTGGATCAGGTAGTTAGATGGTCCAGTCGTTTGCTTGGTGAGTCACAGCTAAGCCTGACATCCCTGTACACCAGACAAGTACAGAGGATGGCTACCTCCATTTTAAATGATGACTCCCACCCTTTGCACTGCAATTTTCAGCTTCTTCCCTCAAGACGGAGGTTTGCTGTCCCAAAAAGTAAAACCCAGCACTACAAAAACAGCTTTGTTCCTGCTGCTGTCAAAGAGTTGAACAAGCTGTAACAATATATTGCACATAATTTAGGTACCTATTTATTAACTCTATTTTATTAGGGCCTGAGCCACTGACAACGTCAGTCGGCGAAAGCCCTATTGTCCTATTGTATCCGCTCATGTTTCTTTATTATTATTCTGCCTAAATGATCGCATTTTTCACCCTCTGAACGTTAACCAAAACGCGATTTTTTTTGGCAAATCCCTCTGACCGGGCAAAAAATTCGATAAACTGGAAAAAATATGTGCCCCCCCACCCCTCATTTTTGTGGGTGGGGTCAAACATACAAGGTCTATGGAGACAGAAGACCATAAACTTTGCCGTAGACACATCAAATTTGGGTGGGGTGTGAATCACCTCAAGACATGCAAAAAACATCATTGTGGCCCATACCCACCGCCAACAGGAAGGCCGCCATCTTGCCTCAAAGTCGCACCACCTCCAATTCGGGAAAAAAGTCACACCTCGCATTTGAACGCACTTGTCCTAGGGACCTGCTCTAAATGAGCTCATTTTTGCATGGCGACATCTATAGGCATTGGCCATTAAAAGTTATATAAATTAAGTCAAAATCTCAAAAGGCGTGGCCAGGGCACCATGGCGAAGTTTGACTCCTCCCCTTACAAATTCAACCAGCTGTAACTCCCGCAAAACTTGTCTGATGTCCACAAAAGTTTCCATCAAGGAAAATAGTGCCACCCCGGATACAATGACATCAAAATAACGGACAAAAGATATAGCGCCACATAGTGGCTAATGAAAGAATTGCTGAAAACTGTTTTATTTATTACTCACGCACGGCTGGCCAGAATGACGTGAAATTTTCAGAGATTCATCAGAACACAGACATGGTCATAACTGAACATCAACGTTAGTATGACGTCATACATGTTACCATGGACACGCCCTTCTCGCCATTAAACCCATGAGCTTATGGGGCGGGGTGGGAAGGTCTTGGAGGTCTAAATTTTTCAACATATGTTGAGGTCACTGTCACATGCAGTCCAATATGGGTGGACAACACAAAACTTACAGGGAAGTGTTGCCATGGCAACATGGCGACGGTTGACTACACGCCATGAAATTTCGGACAGTTGTATCTTGGATAAACTTTTTCTGATGTCCACAAAACTTTCCATCAAGGAAAATAGTGCCACCCCGGATACAATGACATCAAAATACCGGACAAAAGATATAGCGCCACATAGTGGCTAACGAAAGAATTGCTGAAAACTGTTTTATTTATTACTCACGCACGGCTGGCCAGAATGACGTGAAATTTTCAGAGATTCATCAGAACACAGACCTGATCATAACTGAACATCAACGTTAGTATGACGTCATACATGTTACGATGGACACGCCCTTCTCGCCATTAAACCCATGAGCTTATGGGGCGGGGTGGGAAGGTCTTGGAGGTCTAAATTTTACAACATATGTTGAGGTCACTGTCATATGCAGTCCAATATGGGTGGACAACACATAGCTTACAGGGAAGTGTTGCCATGGCAACATGGCGACGGTTGACTACACGCAATGAAATTTCGGAAAGTTGTATCTTGGACAAACTTTTTCTGATGTCCACAAAACTTTCCATCAAGGAAAATAGTGCCACCCCGGATACAATGACATCAAAAGACCGGACAAAAGATATAGTGCCACATAGTGGCTAACGAAGGAATTGCTGAAAACTGTTTTATTACTCACGCACGGCTGGCCAGAATGACGTGAAATTTTCAGAGATTCATCAGAACACAGACATGATCATAACTGAACATCAACATTAGTATGACGTCATACATGTTACCATGGACACACCCTTCTCGCCATTCAACCCATGAGCTTATGGGGCGGGGTAGGAAGCTTTTGGAGGTCTAAATTTTTCAACATATGTTGAGGTCACTGTCATATGCAGTCCAATATGGGTGGACAACACATAACTTACAGGGAAGTGTTGCCATGGCAACATGGTGACGGTTGACTACACGCCATGAAATTTCGGAAAGTTGTATCTTGGACAAACTTTTTCTGATGTCCACAAAACTTTCCATCAAGGAAAATAGTGCAACAATGACACAATGTCATCAAAATACCGGACAAAAGATATAGTGCCACATAGTGGCTAACGAACGAATTGCTGAAAACTGTTTTAGTTATTACTCTAAACTAAATATGTATTACTAAATATGTAAATATATATACACACACAGTGCAGAGCATTGTTGCTAGATGGAATAATATGTAGATATATAAACACCCAGTGCGGAGCATTGTAGTTAGATGGAATAAATATGTAAATATATATACACACACAGTGCAGAGCATTGTTGCTAGATGGGATGAAACAGCACAACCGTCTACTTAGTTATCCTATATGGTATGATTATGCACCCATACATATTCTCACCCTCCATAGCGACCGGTATTTTCCTAATTGTATGCTGGAGGGGACCATTGTATGTCTTTTGCATTCAAAACTATTAGGTTGTCACATCTTTAGCCTATCTCTAACAGCAGCCCTACTTAGGTTGTACAGTCTGACAGCCGTTGGGAGGAAGGACCTGCGAAACCTCTCGGTTGTGCACCTGGGATGATGTAGTCTGCTGCTAAATGAACTCCACCGTGCGTTCAGTATGTCCTGCATAGGGTGGAACTCGGACTCCAGCAGAGATGACAGTTTAGCCACAGTCCTTCTCTCTCCTATCTCCTCCACTGGGACACCGCGCTACCCCAGGACAGAGCTAGCTTTCTTGATCTGTTTGTTCAGTCTCTTCCTATCGGCTGCCATAATGCCACTGCCCCAGCAGACCACCGTGTCATACAATGTCTTCAGCAGCGCCCCTTGTACACCAAAAGACCTGAGTCTCCTCAGTAGGAACAGCCTGCGCTGTCCCTTCTTGTACAGTGCGTCAGTATAGTGTGACCAGTCTAGTTTATTGTTCAGATGAAATCCCAGGTACTTATAGGATGTCACCATCTCAATGTCTGTTCCCTGTATATTTACTGGTGATGTGAGGTGTTGTCCTGAAATGACAGTGGAGGAACTTCAGCAGAGGGACATGAGTGAAAGTTTGGAGACATTGTTTTTGGGCACAATGACTACGGCACCTCCACCTAATGCTGCGTGGAAGAAGTCGATTGGAGGAACTGGCCAGCAGGTAGGGTTCAAAGCAAGGGAGGACGGGTGGCGGGTTCCGCGGTAGCGCGGGGGGGCGAAGGTCCGTTTACACCTGCCTGCAGGTTTAATATTTACTTATTTTTGTAGGATGTTACTCGGGTTCTAAATCTTTTATTGGGTTTTAGACCTTTGATTTTTTAACCTCTTTGACTAGTTTTTAACTTTTTAATATGACCCTTCTCTCTTACCTCTGGTTTTTCTCTCATCGCTTTGTCTTTATACCCTGATTGATGGAGCCTTGAGTAATTTTTGAGTATTTTTATCATGTTTATAGTCAGCTTCATGTATGCCTGTATTTGTGTCTATGTTGAATGTAATTGTGGCTTGTAAATATGGATGTCACCAGACTGCAAAACAAATCTACCTACGGGTACAAATAAAGTAACCTGAACCTGAACCTGAAGCAACACTGTCTCAGTGCAAGGAGTCAGACTGTGGAACGCTTTTGGACCTGAATTAAAATCATGTACAGCGCTTGGACAATTTAAACAAAAACTAAAGGAAGAAATACTCCAAACATACACACATGGACAAAATTGTTGGTACCCCTCTATTAATGAAAGAAAAACCCACAATGGTCACAGCACAGTGATTACTTGTCACCCTTTAAATAGGCCGATTGATTACAAGTTTGTAGTCACCTGTGATGTTAATTAGAGGACACATCTTGGTTGAACATGTCCCTATGATCATGTTCATGTCCCTATGGCCTATTTTCAATCTTTTCTAGGAGTACCATCATTTTTTCCAGGTCTGTTTCATGAGTTTGTTTTTTAAAAATAATTCTGTTGAACCACAATTCAAAAGCATTGACTGATTTTTATTGGTTAATTTTCATAGAATTTTTATTTATTACCACTTTTGTCAGATTCAAATTATTTCTGTGACCATTGTGGGTTTTTCTTTCATTAACAGAGGGGTACCAACAATTTTGTCCACAGCTGTACATACAAAACGACATGTAAAATCACATCAGGATTGTCATATCCAGTCTGTGTTGTGCTTTTGCTTAGTTTTTGTCACGTTTTGTCTTGGCTTTTTTCTGATTTGTAATCACTCTTATTTTATTTTATTTTTGAATTCTTAGATGGAACATGGGTGGGCAATATAAGCTGCGGCTTCAGCCATCACCCATTTCGGATAAGTTATGTTGAACTGTATAATCCAAGGAGTTGCTGTTTAATTTGACCTTATTGGATTTTTTTTCCCCCCTTTGTTCTATTATTCTGTTCCTTTCTTTTAATCTAATCTATCCAAAAAGATTCATTCATTTCTCAAATATGTTTTAAACTTGCTTTAATTATCCACCACCCATTTCTGTCTTTCATCTAGGTAAAGGGAAAACGATCCACCCAAACCAGACCTTGCCTCACTATTTACAGAGATACAGGCTGAAGATCTGCTGAACCGGGACCAGTACGAGGGGCCGACCAGTTGCTTCTCAGTGATTCAGCATGGCTGGCATGTATGACCCATTCCAGTTTGTATTTTGCACATTCTAAATAATCTGTAATTTGCTGCTGATTGGAATAAACAATTTAGTGATTTATGTGTTTGCTTCATGATTTTCTATTTTGTCTGTTCAGACACCGGTGGGAAAAGAGTCAACAGTACGAACCATTTATCAGTGACTTTGAAAATAATGGCTCATTTTTAAGAAAAGTAACCAACACAATTATTTGCTGAAGACTGTAAAACAAAATAGAGACATCTGCAAAAGTACAAAGGTTTATTGTCAAAATTCCCAGGCCAATACTACATGAATACAAGTATAGTTCACTGTTGATGCAGAGAATATATATTTATACAGTATCTACATGTAGTCAGCAATACTCAATACGATATATTTCCAGTTAATCCACATATTTCTCCATGTAACCTTGTGACTGCATTATTTTAATTACTTTTAATCCTAGATCCATTTGTTTTGGCTTAAAATGCATCATAATTGTTAAATATATCTTATGCCTAACTCAGTACTGTTTACCTGTTGAAATATATATTTAATGGCTCATATGCTACAATATGGCACCTGATCCATGTTTTGTCACGACACCACTGGCTGGAGCAGATAAATCCATGACGTCTCAACAGTCTTTCCATGATTTTGACACAGATCAGATCAATTTATTTCACAGGAAGCTAAACATTTCTACAGACATTATAGCCACTTCGCGTTCGTGAACTTGGGGTCACATCCCTGTGTTGAACGTTAACGCCGACTGTTTGAAGCGATATTTTTGCCACAAGAGAGCCATCTGAAACACACACACACAGAATACATATTTTAGTACCTAATATCGATAACTTGCCGACATTACAATGTTGTACGGCGGACTTAAAAGCAAAGTAGCATTAGCAATCATTAGCTTACCGTCATACGTAATGTAGTTCGCACCCTCATGGTTTCTAAATGCTCCAGTACCTTTCCAGAGTGTGTCGTATTGCAGGTTTGCCTTCTGTTCTCCGTTTTTGCCTTTATTCTGGCAAAAACAGCCAGAGAACGCAGACGCCTCGTATCCTGCCAACTTGTGTTTTGCGTAACGTTACGCTTGATTTACGCCAGTTACGCTTGTTTTACGTAGCGGGAGGGAGAGGGTTGAACCGCCTCCCTGTAACTATTTCCCACCCACTTCAAATGACACCCTAGTGCAGTGGAAAAACAATGCGGGCCAAACTGTACTGTCCCGTCCCGTACCGTGCAAAACGAGGCCAAACTGGGCCAAGTGGAAAAGCGCCAAAGCTCCCTCTCCTGAGGCCAGAAGAAAAAGAGAGAGAACTCTAGTGTCAGTGGGTGAAAAAAGGGAGCAGATTCACATGCATGGGTGGTCTTTAATGTGACGCACCAATCAGGGAGTACATGACTAACTCTCTGAAATGCTTAATTATCATAGAGCTAGGGATCCTGGGATAAATACATGTGGCTAACACAGTTTTGTCTAACAACAACATTCCTATATGATATCTGGCTAATCTATGAGAATTCATAATGAAGAAAAACATGCAGAAATATTCATGACACACAAATGATGCAACAGAGTCAGAAGCTTCCCAGGAAAGCCTGAGGTCTCAGCAGGGAGTCTTTTGTTCAGCTCCTCTTCTGCTCCATTTCACACTAAGGTGTGACTTCAGTGCTGCTGAGAAGGAGAAAGGGGAGAGGGCATCTCTGGACTTCACCCAGAAGCTGCTTGGATCCTGTGGGGGTGATGAAGCTGGGAACAGAGTTAAAACAGTCTCAAATGCTGATAAATTGAGCAAAGAAGTTCATGAGAGGGAACTGCAGAGTTGAATCTGGCTGGAGTGTGCTACAGATAAAAGCTGTAGGGCTGCTGATGGTTGAGCTGGTGCACGAGGTTGAGAGATACGAGCTAGATATGGTTGGGGTAATCTTAATGCACAGCTTTGGTTCTGAAACCAGTCTCCCGAAGAAGTGCTGGAGCTCTAGAATTATCCAGGGGGAGAGGCGTTGAGCAGGGGTGGGTATTCTTGTATCCCCCATCTCGCTGCTTCTCTATTGGAGTTTTCCCCAGTGGACGAAAGAGATATTTCTTTACACCTTTGGGTTGGGAAACAGGTCCTGACCATCATTTGTGCCTATGCACCAAGTGCTGGTTCAGAGTACCCACCCTTTTTGGAGTCTCTGACTGGGGTGCTGGAAAATGCTCCTCTTAGAGACTCCATAGTCCTACTGGGGGACTTCAGTGCGCATGTGGACAATGACAGTGAAACCTGGAGAGGTGTGAGTGGGAGCAACGGCTTGCCCGATCTGAGCCCGAGTGGTGTAAAGTTATTGGACTTCTATGCCAATCACGGGTTGTCCATAATGAACACCATATAGAGCACTACATTGACAAGCCCCATATTATTTATCTGATCTCCTTCTCAAACATACTCTTGCTTGCACTCTTTATCATTAAAATGATGGGTGATTACATGATGACTGTTCCAACTCTCTCCTTTAAACTAAAATAAAATCTCAGTGCTTCTGTTTCCTCATGAGCTCTGGAGCTGCGTAATTTCAAAACACGCCACTGAAATATCATTAAACAATACGCTGCTGACTATAGACCTCCTTTTTCCTGATCAAAAGCGGATTGTCATGACATTCACTATAATAGTAATGTGCATTAGACTGCTGCCGCCACACCTCTTTGAAATGAACCACCTCCTCCCAGTGCAGAGCGGGCGCACTGTCTACTGGTAATTCAATGGCATGACACAATGCGTAAAAAACAGAAAATGTGCTGACAGAAACTAACAAAAACACTGGTGTATGGCAGGAAGTCTGGCGGAAAAGTACGTGGATTATCATCCTAATAGGGCCCATGTAGTTTGAATGAGCCTGTTCTCCACCTCTATTGTTGAAGCAGGTGCCCAGAGTTGTGACTAAAAGGTCATTGGTGCATCTCGTGGTGTCCATCAAGCTGAAGGAGTGCTTTTGAGGTTGGTTGGCTTGTGGGACTCCTGAATCAGCTGAGGTGTACCGGGAGGCCAAGCAGAGTGCAGCTTGGGCAGTTGCTGAAGCAATAACTCTGGTGTGGGAGTTAGACCAAGTTTGTAAGAAGACTTTTGGTCGGCCTGGAAAGAAATTAGCCAACCAGCTCCTACTGGAAACTGATTCCAATTTTTTAGAACTAGACTTGAGATCAGGAATAGCTAAGAAGAGGCTAATGTCAGCAGGGTTAGCATTAAAAGACCTTTGATCCTGTTTCTGTCTGTTAATATCCACATGGAATTTTTTTTATAGACTAATCTATTCTTTCATTTTTACAAGTTCAAACAATCTTAATAACAATATTACAATTTATATATAAATATGCATTACAGTATATACAAGAAGAAAATAGATACTGTTGAGAAACAAATACACATTTCCATTTGAAATATTGATAATAATTTTTACAGTGGTCAATAAGATGCTTATTCCTCTTGCAATTAAAATGACAGCATGTCTAATTTTGTATTTTGCTGTGATTGTATGATAGTTGTTATGAAAAACAACAAAGTGAAGGAATCTAACAGTGAGCTCCAGGCCAGAGTTACAGGTAAGAAGAGAAAGAAGAAAAACAGTGAACACCAGATTCAAATGTCACATTGTCCAGACTGTTTTAACACTGTGCTGATGTTGTGTGGATTGTGATTGCAGAGCTACAGACTAATTACACAACTCTGAAAAATAACAGCCGCAAGTTAGAGGAGGAAATAAACCAAGAGAAGAAGAAGAATGAAGGTAAGAAATACAGACAAAATGTATATGTTTAGTTAGTACAGTGCATCTGGAAAGTCTTCACAGCGCTTCACATTTTCCACATTTTGTTATGTTGCCACCCTTATTCCAAAATGGATTAAATTAATCTTTTCCTGCCAGTCTAACTGTAGTCCTGCCTGCGTCAGAGTCTGTCTTTTCTGCTGGTCAGAGGTTGTCCATGACAGTGAAAGATGAGGGTGTGCAGCAGAGGTAACTTGGGATCACAGTTGGTGGTCGTGATGCCGCGTATTAATCAATCAGCGTGGAGTCAATCCAAAACCCTGCCCACACTTCCTGAAGCCAGGGCATGAAGAGACCGAGTGGTGACAGAGGGTTGGCTAAACTTTTATTGATAAAAATTACATATTTTGACTGAGCGACTCCATACTGAGGGATGCACACCCCCGTAACCTTAGGAAATCATGTAATATATTATAGATTGATACAAAATGCCATTGTCTGTAGTAAAAACATGCAAATGGTACAATAACTCATGAAAGAATATGATGTTCATATTTTATTTGGTGTATCAAAAACAGTAATTAACTTTTTATATGTTAAAGATGGAAAGACTGTGTTGTACTGAGAGAAATTAAGATTCACTGGAAAATTGCCGCTTCTCAGTTAATTGTTAATAAATCGATAAGGTGAGAAAACTAATGAATTAATTGATAACTTGCATCCCTAGTAGGTACGCTTGAGTTTCCAGAAAAATTAAAGGGGTCATTGACTGCACTTGTTCCACATTTTAACAGCTCAACAGCTTTTTTATTTTTCCTGGATTTCTTGAAACGCTCTGATTAAAGCCTGTCACTTGAAGAAACATCCTTCAGCTTTTCAACTCCGCCCTCCCTCTTACATCAGTTAGCCATTAGCTGACTAGCTTCTAGCCTCCTTGTAGCTGGGATGAGCAGCACTGGTTCATCGATCAACAGTTGTTTGTGGATGTCATGACTGATTAGAATATTCAGTCCACGTGCAAGGTTCAGCAACAGAGAGACAATCAAACAGTATACACGCTTGAATGTTTTATTAAATCTCAAAACTCGCACTGCTACAGAACAGTCACTCACCAGAGGAATGGGCCTGTGGAGAGAAAGTGAGAGCTGTGAGCAGAGGAATGGAGATCGGGAAATAGGGCGAGGCAAATTACCACTTACTTGGGCTCCGAGGGAGTGCAGGCAGAATCCCAGCGGGGAATAGACAAAACGGCAGGGCAAGAAACTGCTGGTGGAGTCTGACCGGGCGGAGGTGTCCGTCTTGGGAAAAGTTGTGGCAGGAGAGCACGCGCAGCCCTCAGCGACACACCCACACGATGGCAGCAACCTGCACCAAGGAGAGAAAGCAGACGGATTAATAACTTCTTTACCGTTGTGTATGAGACGACCTACTTGTCTGTCGTGGTAGTATACCCAGACGAGCCAGCGTTGAGTCACGGAAGGATGCCTCCTTAAGTACGCTGGCTGATTAGAGGGTGCAGGTGTGTCCTCTCCCTCAGGTGTGCTGATGAGCAGCGGAGAGATGAACGGGAAGGAGGGGGCGCTCTCGCCGCCCATGACAGTGTATCTTGCGTCACTCTGGCCCATCTCCCAACAACCTCGCCAGGATGCCACAACAAATTGCCAGCACCATTTGCTGGGTGACTCACCGATCATCGCAATCCGAAGCTGCTGGCCAAGCTGAGTTGGAGAGCTACGGCATCTCAAAGGGCAATGTCTCGCTCTGTGGTACCTGCTCCTCTCCTACGGCCAGCTGGGGGATGCACCGCCATGAAGCGGCTCCCCTATGTTGCCTGCGAGAGTAAAGCAGAGTTGCGTGTGACGTATACGATTTCAATGGAATAGTAAAAAACATTTTTGGCATTTCTGGAAGAAAAAAAAAACAAGAAAAAGGCTGTTTTGGTTTTTTTTTTGGAAGAGAATTGACTGTTCTGAAAGTGTTTTGATAATTAGGTGAACAGTTGACTCATTTCAGAAGAAATGACATGCAGAAATATCCATGACACACAAATGATGCAACAGAGTGAGAAGCTTGTCAGGAACTCTCCTTCAGTAGCTGCAATCATAAAGCCCGAGGTCTCAGCAGGGAGTCTTTTGTTCGGCTCCTCTTCTGCTCCATTTCACACTAAGGTGTGACTTCAGTGCTGCTGAGAAGGAGAAAGGGGAGAGGGCATCTCTGGACTTCACCCAGAAGCTGCTTGGATCCTGTGGGGGTGATGAAGCTGGGAGCAGAGTTAAAACAGTCCCAAACGTTGATAAATTGAGCAACAAAGTTCATGAGAGGGAACTGCAGAGTTGAATCTGGCTGGAGTGTGCTACAGATAAAAGCTGTAGGGTTGAAAAATGGTGTGAAAAATCACAATCAGGGTTGAGTGATTCAGGCATTTATTTCTAATGTTCCACTGATGTTGTTCCAGAGTTACAGCATAGAAATGGGAGACTGGTGACAACTAACGCCAAGTTACAGGAGCTGAGCGGTAAGACACATGAAGAGACGTTAGAAAACATGAGAATTTTATTTGAATTGAAAAATTCTGTTTGGAAAAAGAAGAGAGATAAAAAAGTGTAAAACTGGAAGACAAGAAAGTTCAAGGACAAAATAAAGGAGCATCAATGTCAGACTAAAAGTGATTAAATCTGTCTTTAAAATGTGACATTAAGGGAAGTGCTGCCCTGATGGATGGAAGAGATTTGGATGGAGCTGCTACTTTATATCCACTGAGGAGAAAACCTGGTCTGAAAGCTGGACAGATTGTGAGAAGAAAGACGCTCATCTGGTGATGATCAAGAGTGCAGAGGAACAGGTGGGTGTGTCTGTTTATTATTGGATTGAGATGTGAAAATAATTGTTAGGAAATTGATGAAAAACAGAGAAGATCTGAAGTTCTGACTAATCCAGAGATTCACAAAGCAAAAAATTAACCAGAAATTAGATTTCTGATGTCTGAAATCATCTGAATTTCTAGTTTAAACATGAAGGAAACAATCCACCTCCATTAATTTTACATTATTTATTTATTTAGCGAATGCAAAGTCCTTAAGCCAAGCAGTTGCCTCCTGGTTTGCTGTATGGAGGGTGTGTAATCCTCCTTCCAGTCTTTGGAGCGGGCAAGCCTCTATGATGTGTTCCATTGTTTGCTCCTCTCCACATGCGCACAGTGGGCTAGGGCTACTGCCCCATCTGTGAAGGCTGGCCAAGCAGGGGCCATGTCCAGTCCTGAAGCGATTGAGTGTAGACCACTGTCTCCTTGGGAGGTTGGTGCCCGGGACCTGTTGGTTGGGGTTTATCACCAGCTGTTTGTTTGGGACCTCCTTGGTCTCCCATTCCTCTTGCCAAGCTGTCTGGATGGTAAAGTCATTGGATCAGGGGGCAATGGATCAGCGTTCTCGTCGCGCCCTCCGCCAGTACCCGGGCTCGCCTGGGGAAGCTAATGATCCTACCAGCAGACTAAATTCGAAGAGACGACGCCTCTGTGCCAAGTCAAAGAAGAATCCTAGTCACAGTCCTAAAGCTGAAAGCAAACAGCCCCAAGAGCACTTTGTGGTAGGATCTGCCCTTTGCATATTAATTTTACAGACATATTTACACAGTAAAAAGTTAAGAAAATTAATTTTGAATGGAGAAAATAATCTTGCATTTTTTTCCTGATAGAATTTTGTCAGTGAGCTGACTAAGAGAAGAGAATCCTGGATTGGACTGAGAACTGTTTCTATACTACCATCAATATATCAGTGGCGGTGGGTGGATGGATCAAAGGCGACACAAACGTGAGGTTTCTCTTTTACTCTGATCAAAATGATTTTAAAGGATCCATTTATTCAAGGTAGAACAGCATGATCTAAATGACTTTTTCTCCATACTGTGGGATGATGTTTTAAAGTGTAAAGGAGGTCCAAGTTGTCTGACGGAAGAGACACTAATGAGTCTGAGCTGTAGGGTTTAGACCAGGAACCAGGACCATCAGTTTATACATCAGTGATCAGTCCAGAGTGGCTCCAGAATCACATTTAATACATTAGGCTGTTATGACACGTTTTAACACGATTTAATGTTTTGTTCTTCATGCAGCTTTTGGGACTCAAGATATCAGTATCCAGATGACTACAGCTTTGTAGTGTGCTGCAGCTCTCAGGGGAAATGGACATGGAGTCATCATGGAAATGTTAAGACCTGGATCTGTGAAAAATCATCTAATTGATGTCAGAATAGTGAATAATGTGTGATGAAAATAACATTTATCAAAGTAAAACAAAGACAAAACAAGTTTCAAGTGTTCTGAAACATCTTCAACATCCAATCATGTTTTCAGTCATTTCTGTTGCATCAGTTCCACTGATCGTCTTTCTGTGGTTTGTGGTGAATATAGAACAGTCAGGTTGTCAGCTATCTAAAACAAATGGACTTCATTCTGAAGAATCCTAAACTAAAGGTTGTATTGACTCCAGTTTACCTGATTTATTTACCTTTTACTTTTACGACCCGAGCGCTGGGTTCTGATCGCGCTCGGGCTGAGTTCAACTCGCTGCCGGCCTTGACAGCTGTGGGCTGTATTCTGGTCTCACCGGGCTCTTATTGTGAAGGTGCTCGGTGGGGCTTCCGCCTGTCAAGGCTGGTCAGCTGTGTGTCATTACTGCTCGTTAGTGTTCGCCTTCAAAAGCGGGCACTAGCGACAGTAATGTTGCAGGAATATTGTCAACGTCTTGTCAGTTATGGTCAACACCTTGTCAACATCTTGTCAGTTATGGTCTACACCTCGTCAAGCTTTGTCAGAGCATCGTTAGACCTTCATGTCAGGTTCGTGATTTGCCATGTCACAGTTTAGCTCGTAGTGGCTGGGGTCAGCCATGCGAGCCCATGTGTTGATTTGTGTGTTTTTGCCGAGAGCGGCTCACAGTCTTGTCCTGTCTCGTCTTGTGTGTAAATAAACCATCATCACAAAACTCACTGGTGGACTCTTGCCGTCTTATGGTGATCCGCAAGGATCACCGCATGACAGTATATTCCTGCCAAGACATCTGAACGGAGACGCCACACCGAGACGCCTTTCACCGTGAGTTTTTGCTGTAATTGGACAATTGTTCTTCCCTGTCTGGGTGTCAACTGCTGGGGAAAATGCCGTCATCATACCGCGAGCTGGCGAACGCTCTGGAGTATGTAGACGGAGCGCTCCTCGCCGCAACTTTTGATGACAACCCCGATGATATAAGCTGGCATCTGGACGTTGCTGAGGATCTCCTGGACAACCTTCCTCTCCTCTACGACGATCACCCGGAGGTGGTGATGAGGAGAGATGAACTCGCTGTGCAGCGCGAGATACTCAGTGGGCTGGAGGAGGAAAGAAGCAGGAAGCAGAGGAGGAGGCATCCTCGCTCCCTGCGTTGGAGTCCCGTTCCTGTCCCGGAACCGGTCCAGGAGTTCACGCCGTCTGGGGGCCGACGACAACGTCGGCGCAATGGCCCAAGTATTCCTCAGCAGAATCCCCAGCTGGACCCGCTGCCGGCGAAGCCCTTCAGCGAACCTCTGAGAGCGGCTCCACTTCGTCCATCCAGGGGGCCGTCTGTCGCCATCCAGCGGGGAGAAGGGGGAACAACGTCCCCTGCAGCAGGAACCATCTCTTCCCTGGCAAGTGCATGATAATTTGTTACATCTTGATTATAATCTGCCTTGTCTGACTCCTGGGGCGGAGTTCGGGGTTCGCAGCCCCCGGAGCTCCTTCCACCTGCTGTAGCGAAAATGACTAAACCTGCTGCCTCTGTGTCTCCCCCAGCTGAGCAGTCCGCGATGCCAGGCCAACGTCGTCGGATGAAGAGGGGCCCTGCAGTGCTGGAAAGCCTGGATCCGGCCCTGCAGCCACGTCGTGGACGGAGGAGAAGAGCGGACTGTGGCCCGGAGCCTGAGCCGACGAAGAAGCGTCCCCGGGTCTCCTCGCCGGAGCGGTCCGAGCTAGTGGGTCGAGGGTCCCCTGCCCCCATGCCATACGGGTCATCGGCGTGGACAGCAGCGTGGGAGGAACCTCAGGATGTAAGTGACATCCTGCCAGCTGCGGAGCCCGACGCAGCTGAGTTCGAGCCTGCTGACGTGAGTCGCCGCCCTGAACCTGGACCATCGGAGTCCTGGGTGGCAACAGAACCCGAGTGCAGGCAAGTGTTCCCTCTTTTGTCTCTGTCCCCTGTGTTGGAGCATTTTTGCCTGCCTCTCGGGGAGGCGAGTGAGGAGCAGCCGTCTGCTGCGCCCAAGCTCGTCTCGCTAGGTTCTGTTGCTACCAGTGATTCTGATCCCGGTTTTCTTGTTTCTGAGCCTTGATGCAGTGTCACTGGCGTGGAACGGGTCGGAGTCACTGGGTTGGAGGTCCCAGGTTTGGGGGTGGAGATCGTCAGCGGAGCTGCACCGACCAAGTCGGGGTCCGTCGTGGAGGCTGCTGTGGCCCAATCGGGGTCCGACGTGGGTGCATCAGAGGCCCAACCGGGGTCCACCACGGGGGCGGTTCTGGCCCAATTGAGGTCCAATGTGGGTGCATCAGAGACCCAATCGGGGTCCACCACGGGGGTGGTTCTGGCCCAATTGGGGTCCAACGTGGGTGCACCGGGGGCCCAATTGGGATCCGCCGCAGGTGCGGTTCTAGCCCAATCGGGGTCCGACGTGGGTGCGTTGGAGGGCCAATCGGGGTCCACCGCAGGTGCGGATCTGGCCCAATCGGGGTCCAACGTGGGTGCACCGGAGGCTCGATCGGGGTCCACCTCGGGTGCGGTTCTGGCCCAATCGGGGCCCGACGTGGGTGGAGCTGGGACCCAATCGGGGTCCAGGGGAGGTGCAGTGCCAGCGTGGTCCGCAGGCGGGGGAGGAGCTGCAGACCTTCCACCGTCGAACGGATTACAGGCTCATCTTGGTCATCTGTCCCCTCTGAGTCACCGCCCCTGTGCATCATCGCTGGGGGCTGTGGGGGCTCCTGTTCACTTGCCCCGGCTCTAACGAGTTTTGTCCTCGTCAGGGAGGCCGCCGCGGGCTGTTTTTCCCCAGGACTGGTGGCTGAGGGACATAGGTCGGCCGCCGGAGGAACTGTTTCGCCGGTTTGGCGCCTCGGGTCGGCCACCCGACGTGTTGTGTGTGTCTTCGGGCGACCTGGTTCGACCACCGGAGGAGCGGACGTGCTGGGCATTGAACTCTGGTGAGCTGCCTGGTCATGCTCCGGCTCCTAAGACCACCCGCCGGCTGTTGGACGTGGGGAGACCACCTGAACTGTTCCTGTGGCGCTTGGTGCAGCAAGAGTTTTAACAGGTACTAGAAAGAGAGATTATATCTCTCCGGTTCTGGCCTCCCTTCATTGGCTTCCCATAGAGTTTAGAATTAAGTTTAAAATCCTTCTTCTTACTTACAAAGCTCTAAACAATCAGGCTCCTTTATATTTAAAAGATCTGATACTACCGTATTATCCTAACAGAGCACTACGCTCCCAAAATGCAGGATTACTTGTAATACCTACAATCTCCAAAAGTACAATGGGAGGCAGAGCCTTCAGTTATCAAGCTCCTCTCCTGTGGAATCAGCTGCCAATCTGGATTCGGGAGTCAGACTCGATCTCTCTTTTTAAGAATAGGGCTAAAACCTACCTTTTTGATATAGCCTACAATTAGGGAGGGATCATGTGTTTCTGAACCCTCCCTTAGTTATGCTGCTAATAGGTTTAGTCAGCCGGGGGACCTCCAGTAATGCACTGGGCATCACTCCTTTCCTCACTCTCAATGAAATATTTTTTTTGCTGGTCATTAACATTTGTTTGTTCTCTCCCATAGATTGAGTCCCCGTCGTGCTGTTTGCTCTCTACATGTCTGTTCTTTTCTTCTTCTCTATCCCCTCACCCCCCAGCCAGTCACAGCAGATGACTGCCCCTCCCTGAGCCTGGTTCTGCTGGAGGTTTCTTCCTGTTAAAAGGGAGATTTTCCTCTCCACCGTCGCCAAGTGCTTGCTCACAGGGGATCGCCTGATTGCTGGGGTCTTTCTGCAACTGTGGGGGTTCCCCCCTACAGTTGATAGTGCTATGAAATGACTGTTGTTGTGAAATGGCGCTATATAAATAAAGTTGAATTGAATTGAATTGAATTGGTCTCCGCCGGTCAGCATAAACTGTCAGGGGGGTAGTGGTTTTCTGGGTTAATCAGTCACGGTGATTGTTCTGTGTTTTTTTTTTCTTGTCCTTGCTGTTCTGTGTATCTTGTGTTTTGGTTATGTCTCGCAGTTGCCCTAGTATTTGTTTTGTTCTACTGTTGCCTTGTTTTTTTTTGCTCCGTGTATTTTGTCTGATTTTTGAATATTTGTTTTTTTGTCATAGTCTTGTGTTTAATATTTCTGACCCAGTAGTTTGGGTTTTTTGTTTCTTCCATGTGCATTTTTCGATTTTGTTCTGAGTAGTTTTTCTGGTCATTGTCCTGTATGTTGTTTTTTCTCGTCTCTGTTTTGTCTTTGGGGTTGGTCTCTCTCCCTCCGCTCCTACCCCCGGCCACCCACCCTGGGGGGTGGGGGGGGCAGGGTGGTCCTTGGGGTGTTCTGAGCCCGCCCGTGGAGGGAGGGTACTGTTACGACCCGAGCGCTGAGTTCTGATCGCGCTCGGGCTGAGTTCAACTCGCTGCCGGCCTTGACAGCTGTGGGCTGTATTCTGGTCTCACCGGGCTCTTATTGTGAAGGTGCTCGGTGGGGCTTCCGCCTGTCAAGGCTGGTCAGCTGTGTGTCATTACTGCTCATTAGTGTTCGCCTTCAAAAGCGGGCACTAGCGACAGTAATGTTGCAGGAATATTGTCAACGTCTTGTCAGTTATGATCAACACCTTGTCAACATCTTGTCAGTTATGGTCTACACCTCATCAAGCTTTGTCAGAGCATCGTTAGACCTTCATGTCAGGTTCGTGATTTGCCATGTCACAGTTTAGCTCGTAGTGGCTGGGGTCAGCCCTGCGAGCCCATGTATTGATTTGTGTGTTTTTGCCGAGAGCGGCTCACAGTCTTGTCCTGTCTCGTCTTGTGTGTAAATAAACAATCATCGCAAAACTCACTGGTGGACTCTTGCCGTCTTATGGTGATCCGCGAGGATCACTGCATGACAGTTACTGCTGTTAACAGTTAATATCTTTATTTTCTCTTTAGTAGCAGAGGAAGTGAAAATCTGGACATTATGACAAGGTGACGATGAATGAAACACCTCATCATCCTTCATTTAGGGACTAATTCTACTTTGTCTCCCTGATTATTCTGATTTAGCTCTTAGAGCTCTATTTATAATGAACAATAAAATCATGAAGTTCAGCATTAAGAAGGACTCACAACTCCTGTCCACACTGATAAAAGAGTTTAATTGACCTCTGATGTAAACGAGTTTCTGACTCCATTGTAGCAGTTTTGTAAACTTTACATGGGCAACAATCCTAATTCTTCTCATATCAGGCCTCTCTGTCCATCATGTGTCTGAAACTAATATTAGCTCCTCTTTTAAACAACATTATGAATGACTGTGGGACAGTCTTCAATCCAACTTTATTTATATGGCCCAAACACCACACACACAAGCAGCAGTGTAGCAGTAGACATAATAGTCAGCTAGCTATGACATGCAAAATCAATCCAAACCTGTGAATAATGTTCAGTTAAAACATGCTGTCACCTTCTAGCTAGCCAGTTTGTCACACAGCCATGAACACAGCTAGTAATATAACAGTAGACATAGTGGATATTAACAGGAAACATTCATATGACTGTAATATGTGGGCAGTCTGATCAAAATCTTTGTCTCACAGGAAAGTTTCCAGATTTTTCTCAAAGATGGAGAAAGTGTCTGCCTCACAGACCCAGGCTGGTAACTGGCTCCATCAGAGAGGAGCCTGATAACTGAAAGCTCTACCTCCCATTGCACTGTTAGAGACCCTAAGGATTACTAGAAGTCCTGCCTTCTAAGAACACAATGTTGTGTTAGGATGATAAGGTGCTATCAGGTCTTTAAGAAAACCTGGGGACAGATTCTGTCTGGTTTTATATGTCAGGGGGAGGATTTTAAATTGGATTCTGGTATGGAGGATGTGAAAATGACGAGGCAGCGTTCTTTCTCAGAGTCAGCTTTATTCACATCTCCAACATTTCAAAGCAGAAAAAAGAGAGCATGAAACAGTAACTCTCGTCCTTAAATATCAGGGACTTCACACCTCATAGATCACATGTCCCACAGACCACCCTGCATAATAAAGGCAGTCTCAATGCATTTCCCTCCATGATATCACTTCCACTGTCGCCCATGCATCCTTTAATCGACCCCCCACAGTCTCCAGCCTTGCATAACAAGGCTAAGCTTCCTGCCTTTGTTCTGACCTAAAATGCGAGTCACAGAACCGGTCCAACAGGTCCATTGAGTGTTCACCACACAAGCCCCCCAGCATTTTAGAAAAACAGAACAACAAGAAAATAACCACATGCATGCCGTGATAGCATCAATACACATCAGTCCACATGCTGGATAGGCTTCAGCCTCCTGCCGAATCTGCTGTAGCTGGGGTTCACCGTCTCTGCGGCGCTGTCCCGCTGGGGATTTGCCGTCTGGGGGCGGAAACCCTTTGTCAGTCTCTGCGGGTATTCTGGGGAAACATTACTTTGGGAAACATTACTGTGTGAAACCCTCCGTGGTGGTCTACTTCGCCGCGGGGCCTTTGCCAACAGCACTTCCTCCTCTGCCACCACAAAAGCGGGTTTAAGTCTGTCTATGCCAATTTTCTCTTTCCTACCCCCCAAATCTAGCAAAAACTGCTTGTCCTCTGTTTCTAGCACTCTGAATGGTCCGTCATAAGGCGGTCGCAGCGGGGTTCGATGCACATCATGTCTAACAAAAACACACTCTGCGTTCTTCAAAGTTTTAGGCACAAAAACGCGCGGAAAACTGTGGTGCGTGGGGCCGGGCAACGTGCTTGATTCTATGTTACTCCGCAACAGCTGAGACGGGGAGGCGTTTGGTGCAGGGTTATCTGGGAGAAACTCCCCAGGAAGCCGGAGTGGCTGCGGAAACACAAGCTCCACTGGGGAGGCTTCTAGATCCTCTTTAGGTGCAGAATGCAACCCCAATAACACCCATGGTAACTTGTCAACCCAATTTGTATCCGTCAGTGACGCTCTGAGAGCCGCTTTCAATGACCTATGAAAACGTTCGCATAACCCATTAGCCTGCGGATTGTACGCGGTTGTGCGGTGAATTGTGACATCCAGGCTGCGGGCCATTGTCGACCAAAGCTCGGAAACAAATTGAGGGCCTCTGTCAGACGTAATGTCCGACGGAACGCCGAAACGCGCCACCCAAGCTGTTAAAAACGCGCGCGCCACTTCCTCGGCCGTGGTTGATGCCAGCGGGACCACTTCAGGCCAGCGCGTGGTGCGGTCCACCATTGTCAGAAGATGTGTGCACCCCTGTGACAGCGGGAGGGGTCCAACGAGGTCCACATGAACGTGATCAGACCTCTTTGCCGGAATGTGAAACGGTTCCAAAGGAGCTCTCGTGTGCCTGTGTACTTTGGCTTGTTGACACACCGTGCAGGCTGCTGCCCACTCTTTGACCTTTTTGCCGAGGTTCGGCCAAACACATTTCTCTCCCACCATTTTGACCGACGCGCGCACTCCAGGGTGCGCCAAAGAATGAACCGAGTCAAAAACGCGGCGGCGCCACGCGGCCAGTACTACTGGATGCGGCCGTCCAGTGGAGACATCGCAGATTAGGGGGTGCATACCGTCTCGCAGCACCCTGCTCTCCAGCCTTAACCCTTTTGGTCCAGACTGGAGCGCGCGCACGTCCGCGTCATTAACCTGCTCTGCGGCCATGGCTGCATAATCTAACCCTACGCTGACTGGGGCCGCCACAGCGCGCAAGAGGCAATCTGCCACTACATTCAGTTTGCCCGCCACATGCTGAATATCAGTGGTAAACTCTGATATCGCGGCCAGCTGTCTCTGCTGCCGGCCTGACCACGGTTCCGAGACCTTGGCCATCGCGAATGTTAGCGGTTTGTGATCAACGAACGTGGTGAAAGCGCGTCCTTCCAGCCAGAACTGAAAGTGGCGGATGGCCAAATGGAGAGCGAGCAGCTCCCTGTCGGACGCGCTGTATTTACGTTCGCTATCGCGCAAGGTCCTGCTGAAAAAGGCGAGGGGCTGCCAAACCCCGGCTACGTGTTGCCCCACGACCGCCCCTATGGTCACATCTGACGCGTCAGTGGTGAGCGCTATGCGGGCCGTTGGGTCTGGGTGTGCCAACAACGCAGACTTTGCCAAGGCTGCTTTAACCTCCGAGAACGCTTGGTCCCGCTCCGGGGACCACTCGATCTTATCCGCGGGTTTCTTTTTTTTGAGCGCGGCATACAACAGCTGCATGAGCTGCGCTGCGCTGGGGAGAAAATTGTTAAAAAAATTCACCATTCCCAAAAACTCCTGCAACGCCCTGACTGTCTGCGGCTGGGGAAAATCTGCCACAGCGCGCACTTTGTCAGGCAGCGGGACTGCTCCTTCGGGGGAGACGCGGTGTCCTAAAAAATCGATCTGCGCCACCCCGAACTGACACTTCGCTGGGTTGATTATTAACCCGTGATCTCCCAACCTTTGGAAAACTGTGGCCAGGTGTTTTTCGTGTTCGTCTTTGGACGCGCTGGCTACTAAAATATCGTCCAGGTAGACGAACACGAAAGGGAGATCATGAAGCACCGTGTCCATCATGCGTTGGAGCGTCTGAGCAACCCCTTTAAGTCCGAATGGCACGCGTAAAAACTCGAATAAACCAAACGGAGTTATTACCGCTGTTTTGGGTATGTCCTCAGCGCGCACTGGGACTTGGTGGTAACCGCGGACAAAGTCTATTTTAGAAAAAATGCGCGCCCCTGCCAAATGAACCGAGAAATCTTGGATATGTGGGATTGGGTAGCGGTTGTGCACTGTAGCATTGTTTAACCTGCGAAAATCCCCGCAAGGGCGCCATGATCCGTCAGTTTTCGGGACCATGTGTAGGGGGGAAGCCCACGGACTGTTTGAACGTCGGATAATGCCCAACCTCTCCAGGTTGGCGAACTCCTCGCGCGCTATGGCTAGTTTAACTGGGTCCAAGCACCGAGCTTTTGCAAAAACGGGCGGTCCGGTAGTGGTAATAAAATGCTCTACCCCGTGCTCCCAAGTGTTTCTTGTAACTTTTTGATTGTTCCAACTGTCTTGTTTTTTTACTTTTTACTTTTTTCTACTTTTTTACTTTTTTTTGATGGACCTTGAGTCTGGAATAAAGTCTTTGATTGATTGATTGATTGATTGATATGTGTTAAAGTCCATCTTAAACAGGAAATCTTGTCTTTGTTGCTGTTCTCACATTTAAGCCTCAGTTAGAATCAGTCACTGTGAGTCACCTAAACACAACCACAGGTTAAAGATAGAGACCCCTGATGAAAAAAAGCTAATTAGACAACCAGGTAGGAAGATAATTAGTTTTAAGTGAACTGATTCCACGTGTTTTCTCTGTTTCTCCTTTTGTTTCATGTAGAATCAGACATTTTAATCACTTCAGAAAGAGAGCAGCTGGAGGAAAAACTATCAGGTAAGATTCTTAGTTTATCATTTTAAATGTTAAAGTTTAGACAACTGCAGCGTGATGTCATGTGACTCTCACAGCCAGGAACGTCACCACCCTCCAAACCTCATATACTATCATTTATCACACATGGGGCATGAAAAATGAAAACCATGCCAAAAACATGCAGGTTAGGTTAATTGGAGACTCTAAAGTGGCCCTAGGTGTGAATGTGTGTGTGAATGGTTAAGGGATAGCGGCGTATCGTGGCTGCTTCATCCATCCAGGTGGTGGATGACCCTCAATTTCCCCTCTGGGGATCAATAAAGTATACTAAATCTAAAAAAAAAAAAAAAAAAAGAAAAAAAAAAGACAGAAATAATCTTCTAGGCCTGTCTGCTATCGCTCTATTAAAGTATCAATGGGTGTTTAAAAAGAGTCCAAGTGGAATCAGTCAAACATCAGCTGTTTCTTTGATGCCACACAAATGTCCTGATAAACAGTTCAGTTCACTAAACAGCCACCAGAGGTCAGTCTATCAGTGAACTGAGTTCTGGGACCAGAAAAACAAAGAAATTCAGGCAGTGGACACATGAAACTAGAGATCAGGACCCTGTTGATGGATTGTCATGTTTGGTTTAGTGGACATCAAGTTTTAGACAAACAAACTTGTCTTAACATTTAGGCTGAATCCCAGTGAGAACTAGAAGACATTTTCCTCTTCCTGTAGCTTCATGTCCATGTGGTGACTGTGTCTCGCTCCCACTGGGAGCTGATTCAAATTTGAAGCCAACAAGCTAATCATATAAAACTGACAACATGTTTAATTTTATATTTTGAAAAGATTCTCTTATGAAAATGAGCAAACTTGAAAATGAAACCAACAAAGTGAAGGAATCTAGCAGTGAGCTCCAGGCCAGAGTTACAGAGAAGAGAAAGAAGAAAAACAGCAAACAGCAGATTCAAATGTCACATTGTCCAGACTGTTTTAACACTGTGTTGATGTTGTGTTGATTGTGATTGCAGAGCTACAAACTCTGAAAAATAACAGCCGCAAGTTAGAGGAGGAAATAAACCAAGAGAAGAAGAAGAATGAAGGTAAGAAATACAGACAAAATGTATATGTTTAGTTAGTACAGTGCATCCAGAAAGTCTTCACAGCGCTTCACATTTTCCACATTTTGTTATGTTGCCACCCTTATTCCAAAATAGATTAAATTAATCTTTTCCTGCCAGTCTAACTGTAGTCCTGCCTGCGTCAGAGTCTGTCTTTTCTGCTGGTCAGAGGTTGTCCATGACAGTGAAAGATGAGGGTGTGCAGCAGAGGTAACTTGGGATCACAGTTGGTGGTCATGATGCCACGTATTATCGAATCAGCATGGAGTCAATCCAAAACCCTGCCCACACTTCCTGAAGCCAGGGCATGAAGAGACAGAGTGGTGACAGAGGCTTGGCTAAACTTTTATTGATAAAAATTACATATTTTGACTGAGCGACTCCATACTGAGGGATGCACACCCCCGTAACCTTAGGAAAGCACGTAATATATTATAGATTGATACAAAATGCCATTGTCTGCAGTAAAAACATGCAAATGGTACAATAAATCATGAAAGAATATGATGTTCATATTTTATTCGGTGTATCAAAAAGAGTAATTAACTTTTTATATGTTAAAGATGGAAAGAGTGTATTGTACTGAGAGAAATTAAGATTCACTGGAAAATTGCCGCTTCTCAGTTAATTGTTAATAAATCGATAAGGTGAGAAAACTAATGAATTAATTGATAACTTGCATCCCTAGTAGGTACGGTTGAGTTTCCAGAAAAATTAAAGGGGTCATTGACTGCACTTGTTCCACATTTTAACAGCTCAACAGTTTTTTATTTTTCCTGGATTTCTTGAAACGCTCTGATTAAAGCCTGTCACTTGAAGAAACATCCTTCAGCTTTTCAACTCCGCCCTCCCTCTTACATCAGTTAGCCATTAGCTGACTAGCTTCTAGCCTCCTTGTAGCTGGGATGAGCAGCACTGGTTCATCGATCAACAGTTGTTTGTGGATGTCATGACTGATTAGAATATTCAGTCCACGTGCAAGGTGCAGCAACAGAGAGACAATCAAACAGTATACACGCTTGAATGTTTTATTAAATCTCAAAACTCGCACTGCTACAGAACAGTCACTCGCCAGAGGAATGGGCCTGTGGAGAGAAAGTGAGAACTGTGAGCAGAGGAATGGAGATCGGGAAATAGGGCGAGGCAAATTACCACTTACATGGGCTCTGAGGGAGCGCAGGCAGAATCCCAGCGGGGAATAGACAAAACAGCAGGGCAAGAAACTGTTGATGGAGTCTGACTGGGCGGAGGTTTCCGTCTTGAGAAAAGTTGTAGCAGGAGAGCGTGCACAGCCCTCAGCGACACACCCACACGATGGCAGCAACCTGCACCAAGGAGAGAAAGCACATCGATTAATAACTTCTTTACCGTTGTGTATGAGACGACTTGTCTGTCATGGTAGTATACCCAGACGAGCCAGCGTTGAGTCACGGAAGGATGCGTCCTTAAGTACGCTGGCTGATTAGAGGGCGCAGGTGTGTCCTCCTTCTCAGATGTGCTGATGAGCAGCGGAGAGATGAACGGGAAGGAGGGGGCACTCTCGCCGCCCATGACAGTGTATCTCACGTCACTCTGGCCCATCTCCCAACAACCTCGCCAGGATGCCACAACAAATTGCCAGCACCATTTGCTGGGTGACTCACCGATCATCGCAATCCGAAGCTGCTGGCCAAGCTGAGTTGGCGAGCTACAGCATCTCAAAGGGCAATGTCTCGCTCTGTGGTACCTGCTCCTCTCCTACGGCCAGCTGGGGGATGCCCCGCCATGAAGCGGCTCCCCTACGTTGCCTGCGAGAATAAAGCAGAGTTGCATGTGACGTATACGATTTCGATGGAATAGTAAAAAACATTTTTGGCATTTCTGGAAGAAAAAAAAAACAAGAAAAAGGCTGTTTTTTTTTTTTTAAAGAGAATTGACTGTTCTGAAAGTGTTTTGATAATTAGGTGAAGAGTCGACTCATTTCAGACAGTTAAAACCTACAAACACACCATTTCTCAGTCAGTAGCCCCTTGAAGGTTAAAGAGAAAAATCAAAACTTGGGTTGCTTAGAGAAAAGGAAGATTGTGGATTAACTCCAACTAGTCACTGCTTTCTAAAAGAAGGTGGCACAAATGTAAGGAAAAATTAAAAATTGTAAAACGTTCAGTGAGGGAAAGCATTCCAAGAACAAAAAGAAACTGCATTTACCTTGAGTTAAAACAGGAGAGCTGTGTGAAAGCAGGAGAGAGAGTGAGCAAAGCTCCCTCTCCTGAGGCCAGAAGAAAAAGAGAGAGAACTCTAGTGTCAGTGGGTGAAAAAAGGGAGCAGATTCACATGCATGGGTGGTCTTTAATGTGACGCACCAATCAGGGAGTACATGACTAACTCTCTGAAATGCTTAATTATCATAGAGCTAGGGATCCTGGGATAAATACATGTGGCTAACACAGTTTTGTCTAACAACAACATTCCTATATGATATTTGGCTAATCTATGAGAATTCATAATGAAGAAAAACATGCAGAAATATTCATGACACACAAATGATGCAACAGAGTCAGAAGCTTGTCAGGAACTCAAATCCCGGCCGGGTCATGCCGAAGACCATATAAAAGTGGAACTTCCTGCCGTCCAGCTTGGTGCTCAGCAGAAATGGAATGGAGGAGAGAAATTTGTGGCGGCGCCTTGCATGGCAGCGGCCCTCTGATTCTACACTTGGGGTGTGTGTGATTAACACAGTAGATAGGTAAAACACAATCTCGTTCTACTGTACATGATTGCTTGTACAGTTGAATGACAATAAAGGGTGATTTAATTTTAATTTAATTTAATTTAACTCTCCTTCAGTAGCTGCAATCATAAAGCCCGAGGTCTCAGCAGGGAGTCTTTTGTTCAGCTCCTCTTCTGCTCCATTTCACACTAAGGTGTGACTTCAGTGCTGCTGAGAAGGAGAAAGGGGAGAGGGCATCTCTGGACTTCACCCAGAAGCTGCTTGGATCCTGTGGGGGTGATGAAGCTGGGAACAGAGTTAAAACAGTCTCAAACGTTGATAAATTGAGCAACAACAAAGTTCATGAGAGGGAACTGCAGAGTTGAATCTGGCTGGAGTGTGCTACAGATAAAAGCTGTAGGGCTGAAAAATGGTGTGAAAAATCATAATCAGGGTTGAGTGATTCAGGCATTTATTTCTAATGTTCCACTGATGTTGTTCCAGAGTTACAGCATAGAAATGGGAGACTGGTGACAACTAACGCCAAGTTACAGGAGCTGAGCGGTAAGACACATGAAGAGACGATAGAAAACATGAGAATTTTATTTGAATTGAAAAATTCTGTTTGGAAAACAAGAGAGATAAAAAAGTGTAAAACTGGAAGACAAGAAAGTTCAAGAACAAAATAAAGGAGCATCAATGTCAGACTAAAAGTGATTAAATCTGTCTTTAAAATGTGACATTAAGGGAAGTGCTGCCCTGATGGATGGAAGAGATTTGGATGGAGCTGCTACTTTATATCCACTGAGGAGAAAACCTGGTCTGAAAGCAGGACAGATTGTGAGAAGAAAGACGCTCATCTGGTGATGATCAAGAGTGCAGAGGAACAGGTGGGTTTGTCTGTTTATTATTGGATTGAGATGTGAAAATAATTGTTAGGAAATTGATGAAAAACAGGGAAGATCTGAAGTTCTGACTAATCCAGAGATTCACAAAGCAAGAAATTAACCAGAAATTAGATTTCTGATGTCTGAAATCATCTGAATTTCTAGTTTAAACATGAAGGAAACAATCCACCTCCATTAATTTTACAGACATATTTACACAATAAAAAGATAAGAAAATTAATTTTGAATGGAGAAAATAATCTATTTTTTTCTTGATAGAATTTTGTCAGTGAGCTGACTAAGAGAAGAGGATCCTGGATTGGACTGAGAACTTTTTCTACACAACCATCATTATATCAGTGGTGGTGGGTGGATGGATCAGAGGTGACACAAAGGTGAGGTTTCTCTTTTATTTCTGATGAAAATGATTTGAAAGAAAAGATCCATTTATTCAAGGTAGAACAGCATGATCTAAATGACTTTTTCTCCATACTGTGTGATGATGTTTTAAAGTGTAAAGGAGGTCCAAGTTGTCTGACGGAAGAGACACTAATGAGTCTGAGCTGTAGGGTTTAGACCAGGAACCAGGACCATCAGTTTATACATCAGTGATCAGTCCAGAGTGGTTCCAGAGTCACATTTAATACATTAGGCTGCTATGACACGTTTTAACACGATTTAATGTTTTATTCTTCATGCAGCTTCTGGGCACCAGGATATCAGTATCCAGGTTACTACAGGTTTGGAGTGTGCTGCTACTCTCAGAGGAAATGGACATGGGATTATAATGAAAATATTAAGACCTGGATCTGTGAAAAATAATTTAATTGATGTCAGAATAGTGAATAACGTGTGATGAAAATAACATTTATCAAAGTAAAACAAAGACAAAACAAGTTTCAAGTGTTCTGAAACGTCTTCAACATCCCATCATGTTTTCAGTCATTTCTGTTGCATCAGTTCCACTGATCGTCTTTCTGTGGTTTGTGGTGAATATAGAACAGTCAGGTTGTCAGCTATCTAAAACAGACAGACTTCATTCTGAAGAATCCTAAACTGAAGGTTGTATTGACTCCAGTTTACCTGATTTCTTTACCTGTTACTGCTGTTAACAGTTAATATCTTTATTTTCTCTTTAGTAGCAGAGGAAGTGAAAATCTGGACATTATGACAAGGTGACGATGAATGAAACACCTCATCATCCTTCATTTAGGGACTAATTCTACTTTGTCTCCCTGATTATTCTGATTTAGCACTTAGAGCTCTATTTAGTATGAACAATAAAATCATGAAGTTCAGCATTAAGAAGGACTCACAACTCCTGTCCACGCTGATAAAAGAGTTTAATTGACCTCTGATGTAAACGAGTTTCTGACTCCATTGGAGCAGTTTTGTAAACTTTACATGGACAACAATCCTAATTCTTCTCATATCAGGCCTCTCTGTCTATCATGTGTCTGAAACTAATATTAGCTCCTCTTTTAAACAACATGATGAATGACTGATGGACAGTGTTCAATCCAACTTTATTTATATGGCCCAAACACCACACACACAAGCAGCAGTGTAGCAGTAGACAGAATAGTCAGCTAGCTATGACATGCAAAATCAATCCAAACCTGTGAATAATGTTCAGTTAAAACATGCTGTCACCTTCTAGCTAGCCAGCTTGTCACACAGTCATGAACACAGCTAGTAATGTAACAGTAGCCATAGTGGATATTAACAGGAAACATTCATTTGACTGTAATATGTGGGCAGTCTGATCAAAATCTTTGTCTCACAGGAAAGTTTCCAGATTTTTCTCAGAGATGGAGAGAGTGTCTGCCTCACAGACCCAGGCTGGTAACTGGCTCCATCAGAGAGGAGCCTGATAACTGAAAGCTCTACCTCCCATAGCACTGTTAGAGACCCTAAGGATTACTAGAAGTTCTGCATTCTAAGAACACAATGATGTATTAGGATGATAAGGTGCTATCAGGTCTTTAAGAAAACCTGGGGACAGATTCTGTCTGGTTTTATATGTCAGGAGGAGGATTTTAAATTGGATTCTGGATGCAATAGGGAGCCATGTTTTTGTGATCAGTGAACTCAGCGTGTGAGGTGAGCAGATCTAGGATCTCTATTCTCAGGAACATCAGTCTGAGCCCAAATTAGAAGAATCAGAGTGGTTAGAGCAGTCTGAGCTAAAGGAGGACTAAAGAGGATGTTTGACCCTGGGGTCACATGACTGTTTTATTGTGTTTCTGCCTTTCTAAGTAAATAGCTGTCACTCCATCTTTTACTTTAGAAGAGTTCTCTTTTATATTTATACTTTACTGATATTTTCGATTAGATATGTTTCTGGATAAATAACATTTCAGTGTTTAAAGTTGATGCTGTTGAACTGTAGATCTTGTTGAATGCTGTTAGAGCCGCCGTGGGTAAATATAAATAACTATTTCACACCTTCACATTTCCTGTGTCACTTCTGTCTTCTGGTTCTGCAAACTGACACAGAAGAAGCATCACAAATATGTAGTTGTACTGATTATATTTGTATGCACAGAATAAAACATCTAAATTCTAACAAAACTTTTGCCTTGACTTGTATCTTGTCTAGACTCCATGTTAACTGTTGATAAACTTTAATAAATAAATACATGCATGGAATTAAATGTGTGTTTTCATTTGTTTTATTTAGCTGGATAATCAATATGAACTGCAACAAATTCCATCTAAGACAATAAACTGATCACTCTCGCTCTCTTTAAACCACAGAATAAAAAAGGAAGAATTAAAGCAGTGGTCTTTCTGAAAACACGACCACCGCTCTAGTCCTTCCTCGTTTATTCTGTGGTCACAAGAGACTGAATCAGGAAGAAACAGACAGAAACGACTGAGCCAACATCTTTCCACCTCTGCAGAGATGCAGTCAGCCTCAGATGTGAGGGTGAAATACAGCAGAGGAGTCCATGAGGAGGGAAGAGAGAGAGAAGAAAGTGAGGTGGAGATGATGGAGGATGGAGAGCAGCACCCTGATCTTGGTTTACACACAGCTGGTAAGAAGGAATGATGACGAATGTTGAAGAAAAGATCATGTACTGCATGTATTAGTGTGTGGGTAGTGGCTTTACCAGGTTTATACGGGCAAAGCAGATCAGCTTTAATAAAATATGCAATTAGAAGTCCATAAAACTCACTAAACTAATTCTTCTGTAGAACAAAACTCCCAGGAGAAACTTCCAGCAGTCAACAGAAGCTGTTTCAGGGCTTTGAAAGTGATTCTGGGGGTGTTTTATCTTCTGATTCTGTCTGGACTCCTGACTCGGCGTGAGTAAATTCATTCTAATGTGTCTGAGCTGCTATTTTACCATCAAATGATCTATGTGTTAAAGTCCATCTTAAACAGGAAATCTTGTCTTTGTTGCTGTTCTCACATTTAAGCCTCAGTTAGAATCAGTCACTGTGAGTCACCTAAACACAACCACAGGTTAAAGATAGAGACCCCTGATGAAAAAAAGCTAATTAGACAACCAGGAAGGAAGATAATTAGTTTTAAGTGAACTGATTCCACGTGTTTTCTCTGTTTCTCCTTTTGTTTCATGTAAAATCAGACATTTTAATCACTTCAGAAAGAGAGCAGCTGCAGGAAAAACTATCAGGTAAGATTCTTAGTTTATCATTTTAAATGTTAAAGTTCAGACAACTGCAGCGTGATGTCATGTGACTCTCACAGCCAGGAACGTCACCACCCTCCAAACCTCATATACTATCATTTATCACACATGGGGCATGAAAAATGAAAACCATGCCAAAAACATGCAGGTTAGGTTAATTGGAGACTCTAAAGTGGCCCTAGGTGTGAATGTGTGTGCGAATGGTTAAGGGATAGCGGCGTATCGTGGCTGCTTCATCCATCCAGGTGGTGGATGACCCTCAATTTCCCCTCTGGGGATCAATAAAGTATACTAAATCTAAAAAAAAAAAAAAAAAGACAGAAATAATCTTCTAGGCCTGTCTGCTATCGCTCTATTAAAGTATCAATGGGTGTTTAAAAAGAGTCCAAGTGGGATCAGTCAAACATCAGCTGTTTCTTTGTCTGATGCCACACAAATGTCCTGATAAACAGTTCAGTTCACTAAACAGCCACCAGAGGTCAGTCTATCAGTGAACTGAGTTCTGGGACCAGAAAAACACAGAAATTCAGACAGTGGACACATGAAACTAGAGATCAGGACCCTGTTGATGGATTGTCATGTTTGGTTTAGTGGACATCAAGTTTTAGACAAACAAACTTGTCTTAACATTTAGGCTGAATCCCAGTGAGAACTAGAAGACATTTTCCTCTTCCTGTAGCTTCATGTCCATGTGGTGACTGTGTCTCGCTCCCACTGGGAGCTGATTCAAATTTGAAGCCAACAAGCTAATCATATAAAACTGACAACATGTTTAATTTTATATTTTGAAAAGATTCTCTTATGAAAATGAGCAACCTTGAAAATGAAACCAACAAAGTGAAGGAATCTAGCAGTGAGCTCCAGGCCAGAGTTACAGAGAAGAGAAAGAAGAAAAACAGCAAAAAGCAGATTCAAATGTCACATTGTTCAGACTGTTGTAACACTGTGTTGATGTTGTGTTGATTGTGATTGCAGAGCTACAAACTCTGAAAAATAACAGCCGCAAGTTAGAGGAGGAAATAAACCAAGAGAAGAAGAAGAATGAAGGTAAGAAATACAGACAAAATGTATATGTTTAGTTAGTACAGTGCATCCAGAAAGTCTTCACAGTGCTTCACATTTTCCACATTTTGTTATGTTGCCACCCTTATTCCAAAAGGGATTAAATTCATTTTTCCTGCCAGTCTAACTGTAGTCCTGCCTGCGTCAGAGTCTGTCTTTTCTGCTGGTCAGAGGTTGTCCATGACAGTGAAAGATGAGGGTGTGCAGCAGAGGTAACTTGGGATCACAGTTGGTGGTCGTGATGCCGCATATTATCCAATTAGCATGGATTAAATCCAAAACCCTGCCCACACTTCCTGAAGCCAGGGCATGAAGAGACAGAGTGGTGACAGAGGGTTGGCTAAACTTTTATTGATAAAAATTACATATTTTGACTGAGCGACTCCATACTGAGGGATGCACACCCCCGTAACCTTAGGAAAGCACGTAATATATTATAGACTGATACAAAATACCATTGTCTGTAGTAAAAACATGCAAATGGTACAATAAATCATGAAAGAATATGATGTTCATATTTTATTCGGTGTATCAAAAACAGTAATTAACTTTTTTATGTTAAAGATGGAAAGACTGTATTGTACTGAGGGAAATTCAGATTCACTGGAAAATTGCCGCTTCTCAGTTAATTGTTAATAAATCGATAAGGTGAAAAAACTAATGAATTAATTGATAACTTGCATCCCTAGTAGGTACGCTTGAGTTTCCAGAAAAATTAAAGGGGTCATTGACTGCACTTGTTCCACATTTTAACATCTCAACAGCTTTTTTATTTTTCCTGGATTTCTTGATTCTCTGATTAAAGCCTGTCACTTGAAGAAACATCCTTCAGCTTTTCAGCTCCGCCCTCCCTCTTACATCAGTTAGCCATTAGCTGACTAGCTTCTAGCCTCCTTGTAGCTGGGATGAGCATCACTGGTTCACCGATCAACAGTTGTTTGTGGATGTCATGACTGATTAGAATATTCAGCCCACGTGCAAGGTGCAGCAACAGAGAGACAATCAAACAGTATACACGCTTGAATGCTTTATTAAATCTCAAAACTCGCACTGCTACAGAACAGTCACTCGCCAGAGGAATGGGCCTGTGGAGAGAAAGCGAGAACTGTGAGCAGAGGAATGGAGATCGGGAAATACTGTAGGGCGAGACAAATTACCACTTACGTGGGCTCTAAGGGAGCGCCGGCAGAATCCCAGTGGGGAATAGACGAACTGGCAGGGCAAAAAACTGCTGGTGGAGTCTGACTGGGTGGAGGTTTCCATCGTGGGAAAAGTTGTGGCAGGAGAGCGCACGCAGCCCTTAGCGACACACTCACACAATGGCAGTAACCTGTACCAAGGAGAGAAAGCACACGGATTTATAACTTCTTTGCCGTTGTGTATGAGACGACCTACTTGTCTGTCGTGGTAGTATACCCAGACGAGCCAGCGCTGAGTCACGGAAGGATGCCTCCTTAAGTACGCTGGCTGATTAGAGGGTGCAGGTGTGTCCTCTCCCTCAGGTGTGCTGATGAGCAGCGGAGAGATGAACGGGAAGGAGGGGCGCGCTCTCGCCGCCCCTGACAGGGCCCCCCCTTCTAGGAGCGCCTCCTGGCGGTCCACAAGGCTTATCAGGATAGGCTTGATGGTAGGACCAGAGCATCTCTTTATCCAAGATTCAGGACGAAGGAACCCAGGATCACTCCTCCGGGCTGTAGCCCTCCCAATCCACCAAATACTGGAGACCCCGGCCCCGACGGTGAACATCCAAGATCCAGCGTATCGTGTGGGCGGGGTGGCCGTCGATGGTCTGGGGAGGAGGAGGTGGCAGAGAGGACTGACCGAGAGGTGCTTGATGTGAGAGACATGAAATGTAGGGTTCACTCGGAGGGTAGGTGGGATACTCAGCCGAACTGAGGTGTTGTTGATAATTCTGGAAGTTGGGAAGGGTCTGATAAGGTGCGGAGACAGCTTCTTGGACGTAATCTTCAATGGCACCTGACTGGCTGCCAACGAGACCTGCTGTCCCACTGCGTACTTGGGTGCAGGTGTCCTATGTTTGTCCTGCCGTTGACCGGTTGCGCTCCACAGAGTGGGTAAGAGTGGCGCTCATGGACCTCCAGATGCGCCTGCAGCGGCGTGCATGACCCCCCACAGAAGGAACAGTGACCTCCCTCTTGGCCATAGGCTGTAGTGGAGGCATGTACCCCAGTGATGCTTCAAAGGGAGTTAACCCCGTAGACGAGGAAACAGCTGAGTTCATAGAATGTTCCACCCAGGTCAGATGTGAGCGCCACGATGAAGGTGCTCGGCTGCCACGCACCACAAGGTGGCCTCCAAGGACTGATTGGCGCGCTCTGCCTGCCCATTGCTCTGAGGGTGGTTTCCAGAGGAGAGGCTCACTGTGGTTTCCAAGGTGCGGCAGAAGGCCTTCCAGACCTGAGATGTAAACTGCAGCCCCCGATCAGACACGATGTCCACTAGGATGCAATGGAGTCAAATAACATAATCCATCAGCAGGACGGCCATCTACAAGGCCAAAGGAAGTTTGGGGAGCAACACCAGGGGGACAGCCTTGGAGAAACGGTCCACGATGGTCAGACTCACAGTTTTGCCATGGGAGGGAGGAAGTCCAGTGACAAAGTCCACGGCGATGTGGGACCATGGCCGACCAGGGACGGAGAGGGGATGGAGGAGTCCAGATGGGGGGGAGAAATCAGATGTGCCCCAGACACAGGTGTGACAGGCCCGTTGGTACTCCTGCACGTTCCACCTCAGCATGGGCCATCAGAACCCCCGCCGAACCAGATCGATAGTGCGGGTGATTCCAGGATGACAGGCAAAACGGCTGGTGTGACCCCACTGGATGACATCACTGCGGAGGGCAGCGGGGACGTACAGGCGATCCGGGGGGCACCCTGCCGGCACAGACTCCCGAGACTGGGCCTGATGGACCCTCCGCTCAATATCCCATGTAAGGGCACTAAGGACGCATAAAGAGGGAAGAATGGATTGGGGGAGGGAAGGGGGCGCTACCTCTTCAGAATCAAACTGGCACGATAGCACGTCCAGTTTAGTATTCCGAGAACCAGGCCAGATGATGATAGCAAAATTAAACCGCTGGAAAAATAAGGCCCAGTGATCCTGCCTGGTGTTAAGTCGGTGGGCCGACCGCAAGTACTAAAGGTTCTTGTGATCGGTCCACACGACAATGGGGTGAATAGCCCCCTCTAACAATGTCTCCATTCCTCTAATGCCAATTTAAAGGCGAGCAGCTCTCTGTCCCCTATGTCGTAATTTCTCTCGGCCAGCGAAAGCCGACGAGAGAAATACACGCACGGATGGAGCTTCTGATCGGAGAATGTGTGCTGCGAGAGGAAAGTGCCCACCCCTGAATCAGAAGCATCCACCTCAACGACGAACTGGAGCTACGTGTCGACCTGGGCCAAGATTGGTGTGTCAGTGAACAGGCCCTTTAATTTAGAAAAGGCCTGCTCTGTTACCTCGGTCCACTGAAAGGGAACCTTAATGGAGGTCAGCTGTGTTAAGGGCAGTGCCACCCCACTATAGTTCCTGATGAACCGGCGATAAAAGTTCGCAAACCCGAGGAAGCGTTGAAGCTCCCTTCGGGAGTGGGGTGTCGGCCAATCGAGCTCTGCCCTCACCTTGGCTGAGTCGGCAATCAGTCTCCCTCAGCTACTATGAAGCCCAAGAAGGAAGTAGATGTTGTGGAGAACTCGCACTTCTCGGCCTTAACATAGAGCTGGTTCTCCAAGAGCCGTTGTAAAATGGCCCTTATGCGGACCTCATGTTCCTCTGGCAAGCGGGAGAAAATCAAAATGTCATCCAAATAAACAAATACAAATTGATGAGCATATCGCTGAGGACGTCGTTAATTAACTGTTGGAAGACAGTGGGGGGGTTGGTGAGCCCAAATGGCATCACCAAATACTCGAATTGCCCCAAGTGTGTTTTAAACACTCTCTTCCACTCGTCCCCCTCATGAATGCGAATGAGATGGCATGTGTTACGTAAGTCTAATTTGGTAAACACCCATGACCGCCGAAGGAGCTCAAACGCGGAATTCATCAAGGGCAGGAGATGTTTGTCCTTAACAGTTGTAGCGTTGAGCTCATGGTAATCGATACATGGGCAGAGCGAGCCATCCTTCTTGCCGACAAAGAAGAATCCGGCCCCAAGAGGAGTCGAAGATGGTCAAATGAGGCTGGCGTTAAGCGACTCTTTAACATACTTCTCCATGGCCTCCCTCTCCGGCCCAGAAATACTATAGAGCCGGCTGGATGGCAGATTCGCCCCTAGGATGAGGTCCACAGCACAGTCATAAGAGCGATGAGGTGGCAGCGACAGCGCTCTTGACTTGCTGAAGACCTCCTCTAAGTCATGATAAACCTGGGGGACAAGGCTGAGATCTGGCGGCTCAACCAGAGGAGAAGAGACCGGGAGAGACGGAGCACACACCGCTGAACTTAAACAATTGGCCAAACAAAACGGGCTCCAGAAGGAGATGGAATTCCACCCCCAATTTATCATGGGGCTGTGCCTCCAGAGCCATGGATAACCAAGAATCATTGGGGATGATGAATTTGGGAGAGCTAGGAACGTGAGTTCCTCCCGATGATTCCCGGAAAAGAGGATGGCAACCGGCCGCGTGTGTTTGGCGATAACCGCAACCTCGCTGCCAGATATGGTGGTAACACGTTGTTGAGGGGACAATTTAATAGTGGGAATACCCAGGTCCCAGACGAGCTGGACCAACACGAAATTGCCCTCTGCCCCTGAATCAACTAACGCCAAGACCCTCCTCTCGACCCCTGCCAATTGCACGAGGGCCGGAATAGAGAAATTGTCAGGGGGAGTTAACTTGGTCCCGCATTCCAGACCCCCCATGGTTACTGACGGGCCGCAGCTTTTGGCCGCCGGGGGCACTCGTCTCGACCGTGTTCCAGGGAAGCACAGTACAAGTATGTGCCAGCTCTCCTCCTTCGCTGACGCTCAGCCTCGGTTAGACGAAACCGGCTGAGGTCCATCGGTTTGGGAGGAGGACTGGTGCCCCCAGTGTCAGTCCCCGCGGCAGGCACATGCCCGGCGGACGAGCGAGAGGAGGCCTGTCGCTCCCTCGCGTGCTCACAGTAGAGGTTGTCCAACCCCACAGCCTGATCAATAAGACCATCCAGCGTGTCAGGAACAGCATAAACTGCCACGTCATCGCGGAGATGGTCATTCAACCCGTGGAGGAACGTGCTGCTTAACCCAACCTCATCCCATCCTGAGTCGGCTGCTTCGACCCGAAACTCCAGAGAGAACTCGACCACAGACCGAGCCCCCTGGCGGAGAGTCATAAGGTGGCTCATTATGTTCCCTTGACTCTCGGTGTGGTCGAATGTGCAGCAAAAAGCGGCCACAAATTGGTCAAACGTGTAACTACAGCCCTCAGGGCTGTCTGCTGAGGCCCAGGCCCAACTAAAGGCCCGGTCCCGTAGAAGTAGGGTGAAAAACTGAATTTTCACGATATCTGTCGGGTACTCCCCTCCAACCTGCTCCAAATACATCTCTACCTGGTGTAAAAACTCCTGACATTTCCCCACCTCCCCCACCTACGGGACTGGTGAGGGAATGGAGGCGGTACGGCAAACTGGTGGATGAGGAGGAGGAGCCAGAGGAGCCGCCCCAGCCAAATGACGCATGATGGTGTCCAATTGCTGCATCATAGTTTGCAGCTGCCGGTTCATTACGGTGACCTGTTGCTCGGTCGCTTCAAAGCAATCCAAAGCAGATTGTCCCCCTGTTGCACCTGCTGAGCCGAGGTTGAGGCTGGCTCATTCAGTCATGACTGATTAGAATATTCAGTCCACGTGCAAGGTGCAGCAACAAAGAGACAATCAAAATTATACACGTTTGAATGTTTTATTAAATCTCAAAACTCGCACTGCTACAGAACAGTCACTCGCCAGAGGAATGGGCCTGTGGAGAGAAAGTGAGAGCTGTGAGCAGAGGAATGGAGATCGGGAAATAGGGCGAGACAAATTACCACTTACGTGGGCTCCGAGGGAGCACCGGCAGAATCCCAGCGGGGAATAGACAAACTGGCAGGGCAAGGAACTGCTGGTGGAGTCTGACCGGGTGGAGGTGTCCGTCGTGGAAAAAGTTGTGGCAGGAGAGCGCGAGCCCTCAGCGACACACCCACACGATGGCAGCAACCTGCACCAAGGAGAGAAAGCAGACGGATTAATAACTTCTTTACCGCTGTGTATGAGACGACCTACTTGTCTGTCATGGTAGTATACCCAGACAAGCCAGCGTTGAGTTACGGAACGATGCCTCCTTAAGTACGCTGGCTGATTAGAGGGCGCAGGTGTGTCCTCTCCCTCAGGTGTGCTGATGAGCAGCGGAGAGATGAACAGGAAGGAGGGGGCGCGCTCTTGCCGCCCGTGACAGTGTATCTCGTGTCACTCCGGCCCATCTCCCAACAACCTCGCCAGGATGCCACAACAAATCGTCAGCACCACGTGCTGGGTGACTCACCAATCGTCGCAATCCGAAGCTGCTGGCCAAGCTGAGTTGCCAAGCTACGGCATCTCAAAGGGCAATGTCTCGCTCTGTGGTACCTGCTCCTTTCCTACGGCCAGCTGGGTGATGCCCCGTCATAAAGCGGCTCCCCTACGTTGCCTGCGAGAGTAAAGAAGAATTGCGTGTGACGTATATGATTTTGATGGAATAGTCAAAGACATTTTTGGTATTTCTGGAAGAAAAAAAAAAACGAGATAAAGGCTGTTTTTTTAAAAGAATTCACTGTTTTGAAAGTGTTTTGATAACTAGGTGAAGACTAGACTCATTTCAGACAGTTAAAACCTGCAAACACACCATTTCCCAGTCAGAAGCCCCTTGAAGGTTAAAGAGAAAAATCAAAACTTGGGTTGCTTAGAGAAAAGGAAAATTGAGGATTAACTCCAACTAGTCACTGCTTTCTAAAAGAAGGTGGCACAAATTTAAGGAAAAATTAAAAATTGTAAAACGTTAAGTGAAGGAAAGCATTCCAAGAGCAAAAAGAAACTGCATTTACCTTGAGTAAAAACAGGAGAGCTGTGTGGAAGCAGGAGAGAGAGTGAGCAAAGCTCCCTCTCCTGAGGCCAGAAGAAAAAGAGAGAGAACTCTAGTGTCAGTGGGTGAAAAAAGGGAGCAGATTCACATGCATGGGTGGTCTTTAATGTGACGCACCAATCAGGGAGTACATGACTAACTCTCTGAAATGCTTAATTATCATAGAGCTAGGGATCCTGGGATAAATACATGTGTCAGGTCTGGCCCTCACGAGCCAGCATAAGACACCACAGTCCAGTGAAGTTGCACAGAAGTTTATTCACAGTTCAGGAAAAGGGAAGGACAAAATAACTAGCCGCGTGGGCTTGAGCAGCAAGATTACTTGTTAACATACCAAACGATCATTGACAGCTGAGACGAGGAAAGCTTGCTCACCGTCTGACAAAGGAAAAGGGCAAAGGAATACAAATGATAACCTCAATCAATAAACACACTTACACAAGAAGAGGAATCGTGGATGAACGTTAGATGAACGTTTGACGAGACTGCCGCACAATGCAGCCGCTGGTGCCGGCATTTAAAGCCGGCTGCTAATGACTGCAAATGCAGCACAGCTGTTCAGACTTTGACAGCAGGAAATTCCCGAGCGTTTGTCCAATCAGCGTCCGGGGAGCCAGAATGACAACACCGCTGTCAAAGCCTGAAAGGAATGGTCTGTGGCCCGAGCGTGGACAAAATTAGCGCTCGGGTTGTGACAGGACCTCCCCCTCAAGGCGGACTCCCGGGCGCCTGCTAACATCCACACCCCCCACCCCACCCCAGGGCGGGTGGATGGGGAAGCAGGCAGAGGGGGGACAGAATCAACCTCATAGAAAAAGAAATCAGCACAATATCCTACCAGACAAATCACAATAAAGACAAGGCAGGGGCAGAAAACAACCAGGGGATACATTCACAGGGAGGAAAAAAACAAAACAAAACAAAACTAGAAAAGCACTCGGAGAGCGCAGACCTCCGCCAAGCGGCACAGTTCCCCCCATACAGTGTTTGTGTGTACGTTTTCAGATTCCCTGAGCATGAAAAGATATGACTAGCAATTGGATTCAGAATGATTATTTGTTTATTTGACATGGACAGTGCAATAAACAGACAATTAATGAATGACAATCAATGTGATAGTGATAGGATTAGTGGTTGAGTAGTGTGAAATGGGGCTATAAGGGACGGCGGGTTAATAAGGGACACTTTTGTGGGAAATGTTTTAAATGTAATTGTGCTTTTTTTATTTTGAGCAGGACGCTGAGTTGTGTTGTTATTGTCAAATATCCATGAATCCTTCATCAAATCTAGGCGGAAGCAAAATTAAAAAAGCAGAATTACATTTAGAAAAGTGTCCCATATTACCCCGCCGTCCCTTATAGCCCCGTTTTACGGTTGTAAAAGCATTGCCTCCTTGGCGGAGGTAATAAACTGAAGTGTTGGTGTGTCCATCTCCTCCACTGACGGATGCAGATTGGTCGTGGGTTTTATATTATATTGGGGTTGCGCTCGGCGGCAAAACAGAATTTAGAGTCTTCCCCGGCAGAGAGGTCGTTTTTACGCAGCGCCTATAGCTGGGCGGGGAATTTGTGGCAAATAATGGGGCGGCGGACAGGTGTCCGTGTCAGGTTTTGCAGCGTGTCGCCAAAGCAGCCACGCTGGCGGGCCCAGGGCAGCAGTGTTTTCCGCGTGCTTTTGTGCGTAAAACGTTGAAGAACGCGGAGTTTGTGTTGGTCAGACACGACGACCAGCGAAATGTGCGCAGCGCCTATGGCTGGCACAGGTACGCTGGGGGTCCGAGGCCAGCAGTGTTTTCCGTATGCTTTTGTGGCTAAAACGTTGAAGAAGGCGGAGTTTGTGTTGGTCAGACACGACAGCGGCCTCCATTGCGCCTGCGCACATGTTGAAAATGGCCCTATGTCACAGTGTTGAAAAAAATGCTTTAAAAAAATTCCTGTATCCAGACGGTGAACCGGATCACCCCCAAAATGTAATCAGTTCTTCCTTGTACCATTTCCAACAACGCCTGAAAGTTTCATGCAAATCCGTCCAAGACTTTTTGAGTTATCTTGCTAACCAACAGACAAACAGACAGACAGACAGACAGACAAACAGACAAACCCTGGCAAAAACATAACCTCCTCCTGGCCTTTTCGGCCTGGCGGAGGTAACTATACAACACAGGAACACATACCACAAAGAAAAAATAGCTTAACAATGTACAAATGTCATCACAAAGATGGATTACCGGACCGTTACAGAGAAAAAAAACCCTCAACTCTCATGGATTGGCAGCAAACCAAAAGAAAGACCCTCAACAGTTATGAACCTAACACTGATGTGGCTGAACAGATAGATAGATAGATTTGTTTATTTGACAGGGACAGTGCAATAAACATAGACAATTAATCAATGACAATCAATCTGATGTGTTGCACAGAGTGTATAGCTATTAGCTAATTTGCAACTCTTGTCCCTGGATGGGCTTTAGAAAGGAGAAACAAGTTAAAAAAAAAAAAGGAATACACAATAACCACATACATCAATGCAAAAAACATAAATACACAATTATAAATATTATAAATATTATAAATACACAAATATAACAACCTGACACACATTTGCCTATTTCAGGCCTCCCTCCCTTCGTCACTCACTATAAACAAACACATTCATTCCTTCCCTTCATTCACTCTCACCCTGCAGACAATCATTTCATCCATGGGTACATTCTTGTTTATTTTTCAGCCAGTTTTTAACCTTTTTAGTGAATGTTTTAAATTCCGTTATTATTTTAATTTTATTTGGCATTGTGTTCCAGATGTGACTGCCCTTTATAGAGAAAGCTGTTTGTCCAAATGTGGTTCTGCGGTGGAATATTTTACAGTTATTGTTAACAGAACTCCTGGTGGCTCTGCTGCTGTCCTGTCTTTGGATGAAACCAGCAAGTGGCTCAGGTGTTGATTTATGGAAACATTTGAAAGTTAATTTCAGTAAACAGAGGTCAATGAAACTCTCAAAACTCAATAGGTTGTATTTGACATAACGCACGGCTCAGGAGATGCACACACACACAGGCTCAGAGTAGTTCAAATAGTTTATTGACAACAGGCGTGAATGAGTGCATGTCTGCGGGATGTCAATGTGTTGGTGGCGGTGTCTGCTTCAGGCACAGAGGCAGGTGACCGTACAGCCGGGCAACCCTATGGAAAAAGCACAGGGAGAGGGTGACGGGCACACACCAACACAGGGGAAATTATGGCGAGAGAAGGACTTACTTGGATGGACAGGATAGCTGGCACAGCAAGGGGCGAAACCCGGGAGACAGCCACCTGGAGAGCTCGGTGCAGCAGCGAGGAATGGGCGTTGGAAGGACATTGTCCGCCGCCGGGAAATCCACCTGTGCACAGGGGAGCAGACTGGAGAAAAAGAAGGTAAGGGCTTCTTACCCAAATGTTTGCGCTGAAGTTTGAGAATGACTCACAACGGTGAGGGACGAAGTCTGACGGCTTCAGGCCGAAGCTCAGGGCGAGGCGGCTTATATTCCCCGCCGCTGATGGTTGACAGGTGTGCGAGCAGGTGGCGCCGCTGATGAGCGGCGCGGCGTGACAGTACTCCCCCCTCTAGCAGCGCCTCCTGGCGATGGCTTCTCTGGGTGCGCTCGGTGGAAGTCGGCGATGAGTGATGGGTCCAACACGAACGACAGGGGCACCCACTGTCGATGCTCGGGCCCATAGCCCTCCCAGTCCACAAAGTACTGCAACCCGCGACCCCGGCGCCGGGAGTCTAGGATGGAGGAGACGGACCAGGCCGGATGGCCACCAATCATCCGGGGCGCGGGTTGCGCCGCAGGAGGAGGGCAAAGGGGGTCGGTGACTGCCAGCTTCACCTTTGACACGTGGAAGGTGGGATGGATGCGGAGGGAGGGGGGAATAGCCACGCGCACAGCCACCGGGTTGATGATCCGGGTGATGGGATAGGGACCCATGAAGCGCTGTGCCAGCTTTCTCCTCTCGCCTTTTAGAGTGACGTCCTGGGTGGAAACGTAGACACGTTGCCCAACTCTGTACGCCGGGGCAGGTCTTCTATGCCGGTCCGCCACAGTCCTGTTGCGCTCCGCTGTGCGTAAGAGCGCATTGCGCGCGGCAGTCCAGATGGAGCGGAACTGCCTGAGATGTGCTTTAACTGAGGGGACAGTTACCTCACTCTCCTGCTCCGGAAACAGCGGGGGGTCGTAACCCAGGGACGCCTTGAAGGGAGACATCCCTGTAGCAGAAGAGCGAGCGGTATTATGAGCATATTCAACCCAGGCAAGATGGTTGCTCCAGGACGTGGGTTTGGATGTGGTCACACAGCGGAGCACAGCCTCCAGCTCCTGATTGGTCCGTTCACACTGCCCGTTGGATTGGGGGTGATGGCCGGAGGAGAGGCTCACCTTGGCTCCGATGGCGTTACAGAATGACCTCCAAACCTCAGATGAAAATTGGGGGCCCCGGTCCGAGACCATGTCCACCGGAATCCCGTGCAGCCTGACCACGTGTTGGACGAGGAGATCCGCCGTCTCCAGGGCAGTAGGGAGGCCTCGCAGGGGGACGAAGTGCACAGCCTTGGAGAAACGGTCCACGATGGTCAGGATGGTGTCATAGGAGTTGGAAACGGGGAGTCCGGTGACGAAATCCAACGCGATGTGCGACCAGGGCCTGCCAGGGACGGGCAGGGGCTGGAGCAGACCCGCTGGAGGGGCATTTCCCGACTTGCAGGTGGCACAGATTGGGCAAGCCTGAGCGTAGCGGGCTGCGTCCCTCCGCAGGCCTGGCCACCAAAAGGACTGTTGGAGGAGGTCTATCATCCGGGAGGTGCCAGGGTGACAGGTGAGTTTGGAGGTGTGCAGCCAGTGGATGACCTCTCCTCGGACCGCGGATGGCATGAACAGCCTCCCCTCCGGTCCGCCGCCAGGATCAGGTTCCACTTCCTGCGCCTTCCGGATCTTGCTCTCAATGTCCCACGAGACAGCTCCCACGACGCACGACCTGGGCAGGATGGAGTGGGGCGTTTCTTCCGACTCCACGGGGGTGAACTGCCTAGAGAGGGCGTCAGGCA